>JAODPA010040661.1:0-12015 GCA_025585075.1 Nepenthes mirabilis | reverse complement strand
ATTCGGGATGTTACAATATCGACGAATTATATCAGGAGATATATCCAATATTTTGAATATCAGCTAATATATCATGATATATTATCAAAATAAAGACATATTACAATTTTTTTGCAATACCAAAATATAAAGGTATCATGGGGTTCGATACTAATATATGTCAGCTGATATGTCGATATGAGCCAATATTTTATTCTATGATTAGAGCGTTATTTCAGAAAAAACAATTCAGCACCAAATGAGCATGGAAGATCTTCCAACAGGAGGGACAAAGTCTACTGGGCACAGCTAATCTGGACTCCTAATTGAGTATGTGATCTTCCAACGTACCTTCACTAGTTATGTCTGGAAAGAAGTTAGATAGTTCACTCGATAAAAAGGAGCTTGATTGGAGTAGAAACATTGTATGGGCTTCTCTCAAATGGGAAGGCAAGAACTTCATGTCCATTGCATTCCATAACTACTGCATTTGCTGTCCTGCCTCTTCTGGCGAGAAAGAAGCAGCTGAGTTTTTTTATCTCACACTTCCAGATCAGAGGACCAAGTGGTCCTACGAGTCAGAGAACAAACTGGGGCACACGACTTGGAAACAATATGGTCAAAGGTAAGGGTGGAAAGTCATTAATTTTTGAACAGGAGTATGGATTGCGGCAGGAGGAAGGAGAAGAATGGATTCAGTGGAGGTGCAGGTAGGAGACGGAGGAGGAAAGAGTAAATGGGTTCCAGGCAAGAGGAGGCAGCGGATGGCCATTGCGGCCAGAAGGCCAGGCAAGGCAATGGTTTCAGGCAAGAGAGAAGGGAGAGGATCAGTTTCAACTGGCCTTGATCCTTTGGGATATAAATGGTTGATAGAAAGGATTCATTTGTGGGAAGTCATTCTGCTTCAGTGTGTTGGAAGTGATTTGATTGTTTTCTATGGTGTTTACATGGGTTTACCTCCTTTTAATGATATAAGAAGTTGGAATTTATGCCTTGAATTGGGTAGATCTCATTGCTAATATTTGGCAGCTTCTATGAGTTGTTGATGCAGAATTTAACTAAACTCTCACCGTCAAAGAGAAACCATCAATGGCAGAATGAATGCTTCAATTATAGATTTCCGACATCATGTTTCGGATTGTATTGCATGGGGGAATAGGTCAATGAATTTTCCAATGGATGGATCTAAGTTTACTTCGTTATATGGGAGACTAAGCAATGTAATGTAGAACATTTACAAATTCTTACATTTACAAATTCTTAGCATCTACTGACTTTGAGAATTAGTTCTCAGGCCTTCATCTGTCACAACCGTACTAAACAACCATAAAATGTCCAGATAATAACACTGAAATCTACTAAACCTATATGCTTGAAATAACAACATACATATACTCTAAAACTCATATTAATCTCATCAATATTTTTCTCCATTTTGATTATATATTTTATCCTTATGAAAAAACTACATAATCTCATTCTAAGTAAAATCACAAAATCTTACTACAACTATCTATAATAACAAAAGTCTGCTACAAATCACTCCTGTACACTACTCCATAAAAGATATGGTCACATGTAGTCTAACCTGGAAAAAATTTCAGAAATAATAATAAAGGAGGCAATTGCTTAGTAAACAATTCTATAATCATAATTACAATAATAATAGATGGCAATAAAGTCCAAGGAGCTCATAATATGGTTGATAGCTCATGGGCACCAAGTGCAAGATAGAAAATATAATATTTTAATTTCATCATATAAAATATAAAATAAACAGGAGTTTTAGGATTTTTTTATACATGCTCACATCATAACTAAGAATCTCAACAAGAAACATCCACGATGATTATATTTTTCATAACTATGGTATTTTCTACTACTATGAACCTAAGACTAATAAATTAACCCCATATTAGTTTAGTACAATCCAATACATAAATTAATCTTCATCAATCCACTGAGCAATGCCAAGAGCGTCTCACCATGTCTGGAGTTTGGTAAGTCAATCAATTATTGAATATCCCAAATATCCATATCATAATATAATATACATAAATTCTACTGAAAAAATACACCACATAAATATACATACTTGAGACTATCCAATGACCTTAATATCAGATAATGTGGACTATGTGAAGGCACAGCGGCGCCCATATCGTCCAAATACAATAATGTCTTCGTATATTTCTTTTATTCATTGAATGTAGAAGAAAGTATCATACTACATTAGAGTATAACATGAAATATACATGATCCATGCACCATTAATTCAAAGTTATTTTCACATATAGGTTTCTACAACATCCAATCAAATTTGGCAATATCAATGACTCATGTGAGACCATAAAAAAGCAAGGAAATATTAACAAAATCACAAAGGCCATATAAGAAGGTCAATAAATATCAATATGTTCACGTACTATCACAACGATGATTAACATTAACTGGATCATATAAAATACAATAATTTGATAAAATGTGTTAATAGATAATCAAATAAATATATCCAATAGTTGATAAATATCTCGTCTTAGCCTTAGGTGCCGTTTAATTTGCTTACAATACCAAGATTAAATCCACCTATGTGAGATCTCTAATTAATTGAGTAAAATTTATTACCAGACGCTTCCGTCATTATTATTTACTAAATCCATAAATAAATAAGTAAAAACCTCATTTATCATATTAGGTCACCAAAATTATACCTATAGGAAATTATTTTGTAACACTTTCAATTTAACAAAAATTAATTTAAAACAACTTATATCCCAATTAAATATCTAAATGTTTCATTTTCACTAAAAGAACCCACTAACACAATTAACTATTATTCCTTTTTTTTAAATTTGATGGCCAACATATTTAACTACTCTTTCTCTTTCCTCAATTCACACACACAGGAAGACTCAAATTAAACCATGGTTCCACCAAAGTTCCACGGAAATTCAACAGTGAGACATTAACGTTCAAATTTCAACAAAGAAGCATCAATATACTATGGAATAAATTTGCACACAAAAACTATCCCTAATTTCGAGATTTATCAGGCTCTGTTCATCATCATCATTTTTTAATCCAAAGTTTTGTTTAAATTAGACTCATCCACCAACTTCTATTACTTACAGATTATAAAATCATCACATGAATGCTCCATGGAACTAATTGAATACCAAATATCCAATTCATAATAGCAAATTAACTCAAATTTATAAAAATTTCATCAAAACCCAAATTCTGGACATCCTTCAAAATGTCTTCAAATTTGATTAAACCAAAGATAGTCAACAATTATGGACAACAATTTATGAAACTAGAAGACTGCGGAAATATAGAACAAGTGAGAGAGATTATAGAAATACTTACCCAAGTTGATTGCCCAAATTTTCCTTCATCTGTTTGTCATTCTCTCTCTCTCTCTCTCTCTCTTAATTTTCTCTGAGACGTGGCTCCCCTCCCCATTTTTAATGCCAAACCTGCCTTCTGCCACGTCAGACCCAGCTGTTGAATTAGGACTTTCATAAGATACTAAGCTATGGCCACGCTTAGTCATCAAACCTTACCTAATGCAGAGGCCACCTCCTGCTCCAGGTGTCAATTTCCTCTTTGGCCTAAGGACACTAATCTCATGAGTTGATTAGTCACCAAACAAGTTTCTGTGTGATAACTACCTCAATCCTCAATCTGCTGGTAAACTGAACCTATCATCTTAGCCGGCCACATAGGCTGATTAAGGGTTTAATTTGAACATTAGTTTAGGAAGTAAACTTTAGGTAATAATTGGGTGCCCCATAATAATTCTTTTAAGTCCACAAAAATATCCTTAAGTTATAAAATAATAATATTTAACCATTTTACTTGAAATATCATACCATTAGTAAAATAATTATTATTCTAAGCGTGTCCCAAAATATACCGAATATTTAACAATTAAATAACTAAAATTAATGCACCAAATATTATTTTTCTAATATTATATAATTTGATTACCTTAAGAAAATCCGTGATATTCAGTCTTCAAATTTGGGTTGTCTAACCATCACCCAATTTTTCTTGACAAAGAACAGACAAAAAGAAGGAAGATGTATTCCAATTTTGATAACATGTGGCTGAGAACCCACGTTTCATTGATTTGGTTAGAGGACAGTAGAATGAGGAGAATTTTCAAGAGACTTCAACTTCTATTTTAGCAGAAAATATGAATTGAAGAGATGTCTGAAGCAATGGAAATGAGACAAGTTTGAATTATTCTATAAGAAGGTGATGAATTATAAGGTCAACAGCTGGATGAAAAAGAAGAAAGTGTGAAGCTTCCTTCTGAAGAAAGGAGAGGAAACAGTCACTTCATAGCAAATGGAGGAGCTTTTGTCGTTGGAAAAAATTTTCTGGAGAACAAATCAGGATTCCTTTGGCTTAAAGTTTAAGGAGAGTAAAACACAAAAGTTTTCCATAAGATGGACAATCTCAGAGAACGTACGTCAATATTAGCTTGCTTGAAGTTCGAGGTCATCTGTATGATCCGGACGAGGAAACAAAAAGAGAACTGCATAGTTTTTACAGAAATTTTTATCTGCAGCTGTGGCTTCCGAACCAGTGTGTGATAGTATGGAATTTGATTCTTATGGTTGATGATGATAAGTGCTACCTTAGATATAGTTTTTGCAGAAGATAAGATAGTACAAGTGCAAAAGAAGATCATGGGGCACAAGGCACCATGGCCTAATGACTTTACCTGTGGCTTTTTTCAACAAAACTGGAAAAGAGTCAGGGAGGAAATTATTCAAACCATAGCTGATTTTGGTAACAATAATACCTGATTCATTGCATCTCTCTCTATGCTACCCTTACTTTGTTTATCCCATGTTGATTGTGATCGATCCAGCAATAAAATGGTAAGATCTAGACCCACCAAATCCAAATTAGAGCCACCAGAGAGGGGATACAAAAATAAGGTTGGAATTCTGTCATAAGGATCTATCTTATCAGAAGGGTGTCTTGTCAAAAAAACATTCCTATTAACAGATATGACGATGGGACTGTCCTAATAAAGAGTCGTTTTGACAAATAACCACACCGTCAAGAGAACCATCCGGCAGGTTATAAAGACTTTCATTCGAGTAACCAGTTTGTCAGAGTTCCAAGTTGTAAGACCAGCCACATATGAGCAAGGAAACCGATTGACTAAGAAATTGCATGCGGTCAAAAAGACCACAATAGCTGTGAACCAAATGTGTCATTTGGTTAAGGATATCCACAGCCTAACCACTTTGAGGAGACCTACTAAATCTCTGATCTTCTTGATTGCGGTTTGAATCCCAATATTCGGGAAATGTAGCGTAGTAATATGTCATGACCTTAGTGAAGTGCCAAGTTTATCCTTAGGGAGTTATCAAAATGTGCTGACATGGAGGTAATGCTAGTGGTTCATCCAAAACAATTAAAGAAAGTGAAATCCCTCCTTTATACAAAAAAGAATTATAGATTATTATTAAAGAAAAGAACCCTAAGCATTACAAGGAGCAAGTGGTTATTCAACCAAATAAGCAACATGCTAAAAAGAGATCATGCAAAAAAGGGAAAACAGCCTGCAGCAACTCCTATAAATACAAAGCCATACAATATAGAATGGCATCTTTGGCCTGAAACTAATCAACAATCACATAATTAAAGTGTAAAAACACAAGTTCTATAGGACTGTAGTCTGCAACTCTAAAAAAAGTAAGGCACCTACCCTCTAAGTAACTTTCTCCTCAAAATATTTCTTTAGCCACTGAGCACTACCATTTAGAAGCCTATCTCCTACCCTGTCTTTCTTGCTATCTAATTTGGTTAGAATTTAACTAATTCGAGTGCCAAAAGATAAATTACAGATCAAGCCCCGAATCCCTGAACTTTTTATTTTGGTTTGAGGTGTACAGAATCCGGGTTGCAAGATCCAAGAGCCTAACAATGAATTTCTCGATCATTATTCAAATTCACAATACGCGCATTATGCCGACATATCTAAGAACGAGTTAGTCAACTTATTTCCGTCAAACTTGAGTTACACATTCTAAAAAATCTTGAAGAAGACGAGCAAATGGTCAACACGGCAATGCATGGGCATCCCAGCCACATCCCCCTAGCTAACCCAACTGATAATCCCTCATAATGGCAGCCCAGCTTCAAAAAAATCTCCCAGATGCTAAAGTCTCTTTGGACAAGGTAGGGGGTCAGCCTTAGCAGGCTAAACCTAAACATCCACTAGTTTCAACCTCACGTTGGAGATCAAGGAAGCGGGCCACCCGGAAAAGGCACCCATTCACTGACATCTCCTAACGTTTGTCAAACCCACCATGTACAACAACCATAGTGGAAGTGTCGAGGCAGTCACTTCCCAGGAAGTTTAATGTACCAACTTGCCATAACATAGAAGTATCAATCCCATAAATCATCTAGACTACTTCTATACATTGTTCATATTCCAAAATCTTAGGGATTGCCAATGCTTCCCCTTAACTTTGAAGGGTGATGCAAAGATTCGGTTTTCCAAGCTAAAATCAAACCCTATTTGCACTTTTAATGACCGCTTTGTCAACTTTCTCTCCCAATTTGCTTCAAGTAGAAGAGAGGGAAAACAACACTAACACCTAGTCATGTTCAAACAAGCTCCAAATGAAACCTTGAAGTGCTTCGTCCCCCGCTTCATTGCTGAAGCAAGAAGCATACCAAATCTCACTAACGAGACAAAGCTCATTGATTTTCTTGTGATGGACAATTTAAGGACTTCTTCAAGATGATAATTCAGTAAGACCGTAAGACCTTTCTGGAGGTAGAAGCAACTACTAATATCACCGTAGATGAGGTGAATGAAGCTCAACGGTTTGAGAGGCCAAAACCTAGACCAGGACAAAGGGGACCAAGAAACAGAAAGAAAAGGCTGAAGGAGAATGCTAGAGGGAACAATAACTAGAGGCAACAACAAAATAAGCCTGACCGCGACCTGCTCCCTTTCATCAATACAAGATCCTACATTCAAATACAAATTCAGGATGAGAAATTTCTAAAGTGAATAAAGCCAGTCAAGAATCCTGAGGCAAGAGGCTAAACCAAGTGTCACCACCATCATTATGCCCCTGGGCAAAAAACAAAGGAATGAAAGACACTTCAAAGGGAGATTGAAGCCATCATCCAAAGAGGCCATTTAAAGAAGCTCTTGTGAGAACCCAAGGGGGCAGAAAAGAAACCCGTTGAAGAAGAAGGGTGCCAACAACACTTCGCAATTGAGTTGTCGTAGGAGAGATCAGTATGTTCTCCACCAATTTGGCAAACATCCTCAATGATTCAAATGGGGTATCACCTAACAAGCAGCAAAAAGTAGGGAAGGAAGTTATTAGCTTTCAAAATGATGATCTAAACCATGAAATTTCCCCATATTTTAACCCATTAATTATATCTACGCGTGTTTTAGATTGAGTCAATGACTACCAACAATAATGAGTTTTCATTGACAATAGAAGCTCAAAATACATTGTATATTTCAATGCTTTCATTAAATTTGGACTAAATAGGTAGCAATTAGTACCATCAGATGGCTCATTGTGCGGTCTAGACAATGAACCAATTTGATTGAAAGACAAATCAACCTCAATGTCACACTAGGAACATACCCCCCCTCCTCCCCCGGTTGCTTCCCACTTCCAGACTTTGCTCAAAATTGATTTGTCTTTTGTGTACAACACAATATTAGACAAACCATATTTGGCCACATTTAGGGCTATGACCACCATCCCACATCTTAAAATTAAATTCAGGACACCAGATGACATGGAGAAGTTCTAAGAGACCAAATCATGTCGAATTTGCTACCTTACTAAACTTCAAGGCCAGCAACCCTGTCGCCTACAAAAGAGTTGATCTAAGAGATGAAGCCGCATAGCAATGAGGAAATCCAAGTAAAGGTCCTGCTAAGATTCCATTTGATTCAGAAAATCTAGATAAACACGTTCAAATCGAATCATTTCTAGAAGCAGGCTCAAAGAAGGAACTCACTACTTTCCTAAGGGACAATTGCCTTGTGTTTGCCTGGATTCCGATTGATTTGTGCAAGTGCCCAACCAAAATAATTGATCACAAGCTAAACATCATTCTCGGGCATAAGCTCATTCAACAAAAGAGATGTAGTAGCTGCATAGAAAAGCTCAAGGCAGTGCATAAAGTGGTGAAGTAAGTCATAGAGGTGGCATTCATCCGTGATGTGAAGTATTGAGATTGGTAAGATTGGCTATACAACGTGATTCTAGTTAAGAAGAGAAATGGGAATTGGAGAATGCGTAACAACTTCACATAGGTGAATAAAACATGTCTAAGGGACACTGTCCCACTCCCACAAATAGACCAATTAGCTAACTCCACATTTAGCCATCGACTATTAAGCTTCATGGATGCATATTATGGACACAATCAGATCCATATCGATCCAATGAGAAAAAAATGACTTTGTTCAGCTTCACTATTACAAAGTCATGCCTTTCAGATAGAAGAACACTAGTGCCACTTATCAACAACTAATCAACAAAGCAATCTAGCAACAAGTTGGGCACAATGAGAGAGTCTATGTTGACAATATGCTAGTCAAAAGCATTCGCTCCAGCAACCACATTCAAGATTCAACCTTATAGGTAAGTCCTATAAAGTTAAATTCGACTAAATGTATGTTTAGAGTAACTTCAGATAAATTCCTAAAATTCATCACCTCTCATCAACCCATAGAAGTCAATCCAGAGAAGATTGAAGCCATCAACGACATAGAACCTCCAAAAACTATCAAGGACATCATAAGCTAACATGATGATTGCAGCAATATCCGGATTCACAGTTGTTCCATCCGAACAACTGGTTTGTCAAAGTCTTGAGCTGTCAGACCATCCATATATGAGTTGGGAGACCAATCGACTAAGAAAGCATACGCATTCAAGAGGGCCATGTCAACCATCAACCAAACGTGTTGTTTAGTTAATTGTCTCTAAATCCCAACCACTCTTAAGAGACCCACTAAATACATGATCTTCCTAATTGCATTTTGAACCTTGAGATTAGAGAAATGTGGCATATTAACATGGAACAGCCTTGGCAAACTGCAAAGTTTATCCCTAGGGAATTGTCAGAACATATTAACATAGAAGAATGCTCAAGGTTCATCTAGGAGCAATTGAAGCCAGAGAACCCTCCCATACACAGAAAGAACTACAAATTGCTTAAGAAAAGAACCCTGAGGATTCACAAGAAGCAAGTAGCTATTCAACTAATGAAGCAACTTACTTAGAGAAACATCTTGTAAAAAAGGGAAAACCATCTTCAGCAACTTCTGTAAATATGAAGCCCCATAACAAAGATTCAACTTCTTCGGCTAAGACTAATCAATGCTCACATCATTAAATTATGACAACAAAAGTTCAGTAACACTTTGGCATGCATATATAAAAAAGGTTAGGAGTCTATCCTCCAAATAACCCTCTCCCTATATATCTTTAGGCATGGAATACTGCTCTTCAAAAGCCTATCTTCTATCCCACATTTCTCGTTATCTAGTTTGAATAAAGTTTAACTGACATGAGCATTGAAATGTAAATGGGGGAGCAAGTCCCAAACCTCTCAATTCATTGTTTTGGTCAGTGGTGTGCAGAATCTGTGTTGCAAGATCCATGAGCCCAGCAAGGAATCTCGCAGATCAAATTCGAATTCACGGTACACATTAAACAAATTACAAGGATTGTAAAATCCGTTTGACCGATTAGCCTGGTTAGGATGCTTTACAAACAGCTAACTAGACTCCCTATGTTTTGTTAATTGTAAGCAATTAAACTGATAGATAGATGTAGTAAAATGTACAAAAAAACAAGGTTTAAACAAAGCTCAGTCTAAGGCACATCTTGAGACTAAGCATTGCAACCCAAAAACTCAAGATGTCACAAGGGATCAAATTGGAACATAAAGCTTAACCCATGAAATAGGCTATCAAAAGTGAAAGGGAACAACAAAGTTACATCCACCAATAAACACATTCGAAGCACCATAGGCCTCCACTCCAAGTAGGAGCTTCTACCAAAGTTGCGCTTGGTAGCTTAGCACCATGTTTTTGCCATTGCTTGTTCTTCTTCCCCTCATTTGTATTTCTATGAATCTTTGGATCAACCTGGGACTTGAGGCCTGAAGTAGAGGGAGGCATCACCTCCGATGAGGCAGAGAGGGGAAGCTTCCACCATGACTTCATATGACACTGGTTGATGCATCTCCAGAGTAGTAAGAGATTTAACAATGTGATTATGTTTTTTATTGGACGCAAATAGATCCAGATGACTAACAACAGCTTCCATGACCATTGGTGGCTCCATCGGCAGGGATTGTTTGGGATTGCTACATGTCACATCACCACATTCTCTATCATATCAATTGGAGTTCCCCATTGAAACGATCCTCTACAACCTCGAGCAATCTACTCCCACTAGGATGGGACCCCAAGTGGATGTCATGAGTGAGTAGCCAACCAGCAGGTTGATACAGCAGATTCCCCCTCAACTAGCATTTCCTAAAAGGCATGACCAAAGGAATTGCATTTGCCACATACTTGAGGCCACTACTGATCTTCCATTTTGATCTACATGGAGAAATCTGCTCTACCAAGTGCATCTAAGCCAACCACCAACTCAAAACTACAATGGAGGTTGTCCGCTGCCCCAGCTTCCTCACACATAAAAGCATATCCTACTTGTTTGTGCATGATAGTAGGAGAATCAGTGTAGAGTGGATTGCCAATTGCACCAGGCACATAACTAAGACTTGCCATGGTCCAGAACTCCATAAACATGAAATTTTGCCCAAAGAGGGAGAAAGAGGGAGAGTTTTGTGTTGCAGAGAATCCCTAGATCCAGATCTTTAGGACTAAAGGTTGTACAGCAAATATCTATGGGCCGTCTTCGAAGACATTTCTTCACCTCCCTAGTTTGCAAAGCAGAAAATAGAAGTCTTAGGATTGACTACGGTTTGCTGGAGGCCAACCATAGACCAAATCATTCTAGCAACGTTTTCAAATACCAGATAGGCAAACTTTTTTTCTCCACAAATACCCTACAAGTGTATTTTTCCAGTTTTTCAATACTTGCCCTGGCAGCTTCTACAGGTAGATGAGCACTGATGTTAGAACAATTTTCAACCAGAGGGAAAAATTGCAAGTATACCTTAGGACGAGGTGGTGTATCCACAACTATGGATGGCCAAAAGCACCCTCAAGGTTCCATATTCCCAACAGGAAAACTTCCTGTGTTGCCCACACCCTGAACAATAGACGACCAGCTTGCCACTTAGGGCCCCTGTCCAAATTCTTCCCTTCTGCAAAATAAACTTAATTTGCCAGTCTCTCCTGTAGGTCAAAAGAACAGCTTCCCTTCATGTGCCTCATGATTTCTGAGATGCTCCGACAGCAGTGTTGTCTATTTCATTCAGCCTAGTGATCCTGGCCCCTGCTTCGCCTAGCAGCACCGGAAGAGCACTGTTTTGGAAAGCATCAGATTTCGTTTGGCTTGCAGCAAGTTGTCTAAATGGAGAAAGGAAATTCCAGTCCAGTGCCTCCCTGAGAATCTTCCACCTTTTCATGGACCAACTTTCAGCATCAGCTCTGCCGAAATTCCCAAACCATTCTGTGAAAGAACCTCAGGACAGGCTTCCCTGCTGTCTAGTGTGTTCAAATCAAAACAAATGCGAAAATGACCATAGGGGATTCGACCAATTTCTAGACCGAGACCCTAGCAACAGCAGGGAGAACTCAATTGCGTGATTAACTGCATTAGCAGCAATAGAGAAAATCTCTGAGACAAAATTGTAGTGGGTAATCCAATGTTGTTAAAGGCGCATTCAGGCAACCTAGGTGCAAGGCCATGGCATAGGCATAAGCATAGGCGTAGGCACAAGGCCAAGGTGTAGGCATAGGCGTAGGCATAGGCACAGGCTTGATGAAAGTGAGATGTATATTTAAAAAATATGTATATATAATATTCT
>JAODPA010040650.1:0-12017 GCA_025585075.1 Nepenthes mirabilis | reverse complement strand
AATAAATATATGATATAATTACACATTAATTGAATTATTAAAAACTATAATTCGAGACCTTACACCAATATAAATTTTGAGCACATAGTAATATCAAAATGCATGAAGTCCCTACATAATAGACTAAGACTTCTTAAATTGAAAGATTATTTATACAACTTTTATATCAAAACTCTTATTCAACGCATGAGCGAAGCTTTCATAATAGAATGCTCGGTTCAAATCAACTTGGTGAACTCATTTTCTAAGAAGCAAAGATACATTCATCATGATATCAACCACGTTCAAATCATTTGAACGTACCATTAATATTTAATCTTAGTGATTTTGTGGCATTATAAATATAATGTCATTATAATTATGGAGTTATTTTGCTAAAAATTAAAAACTTTATTATACAGTGGTAGTAGTAAAACCACCAAAAACAGGCAGAAGAGAGGAGGCTGGGAGGGAGGAGCAGAATGCACCTCTAGTCAATCTTCCATGGCGACGAGTGCATCGCCAGCATCAAGTAGACTACCTGTGCTTGCTGCAATGTCCACCTCGATCGATCTCTCTCCCCCGCTCCCTCGATCCCCTCGAACGACTAACCTCCTCTTCCTTCACTGCTTCCTTGGCGACGACGGCTCGTACCTCGACGGCTTCCTCTTGAAATGCTTATCGTCATCACTGGAGTCGTAATCGAACCCGCTCTTCGTTTTGCTATATCCCTCGGGGTAGCCGTTGGCCGTGCCAGACGGCAGCAAGCGATGACCCGACGACGATCCTCTAGCAGTCTCGTAGTCCTTGACCGTCAGCTTCGGTTCGACAGGGGAAGAGGAAGAGAGCTTCCGCTTTTTTTTAAAGTCCTCAGGGGGGAAGCCAGTCCGAGAGAAGACGCTAGCTTTATGCTTACGGTCTTCCGACGCCGCAGCAGCCGATGCCGTCTTCGTTGCGACAGCGGACGTGGATCCGGATAGTGGAGCTTGAATTTCTGAAGCTGTGGATGGGGTTTTCGCTCTGGAATCTGGACGGTGGTGATGGCGGCGGTCACGTTCGCCGTCCCGATCCCTCTCACGTTCACGTTTACGATCCCGATCGACATCCCGACGGTCGTCGTCATATTCCTCGCCGCGGTAGCGGTTGTCCTCAGATTTTCTCTTAGGCGGTGCCGGCGGCAAATCAACGTCGTGTTCGGACTCCGGTCGCCGGCGAAGATGGTTGTGACCGTCATCCCGTGAGCGGTCCCGATCACGGCCACGGCGGACTTCGCCTGGTGCGTCGTGGGCTGACTTCTACGCAAGGCGAGATATGGAACAAAATTAACCCAAAATTCACCCGCCCAAAGCCGAAAAATAAATTTGATAAAAATAAAGATTATGATAAAATACAATAAGTATTTTATGTTAACTTTCAACTAAAATAAAATTAATATTAGTCAGTTATTTTTCGAAAATTCTTTGTTATAAAAATATAAATACACAGAAAACATTATNTATTTAAATCATTTAAATTTAATCTCTATTATTTATTTTTAAATATCTAATTCTTAGAGTTGAATGGATATAAAAGTCGAACCACTAAATGGACCATAACAACTCTCCATGCATGCCAAGGGGTTAACGAGCTCCCTCCGACGAGCTAGAAAGTGGGGCCGAGTAATCTTCAACAATTTCATGGGAAAGGCGAAAGGGCCATCCCCCTTTTGGGGATACCCTACAAAAACACTTCAATGCCTCAGAGGTGATTAGACAAACCAAAATGAATGCAAGTTAGGAATAAAAATCGAGCCCTGCTAGAGTTCTTTCAATGGAGACGATCGAAATGCTAGGAGTATAAGTAGTATAGATGAAAGGTAGAGATTAAATCATGTAATTTGAATGACTATTCAATATCTGCCATTTACCAACCCAACTTTCAATACTAGCTACTGAATCGACATGTAGGCCTCCCCAATTAGAGGACACTAACAGCTCTCTATAAAGAACCGTAAGAAACGGTGGAGGGAGCGAAAAGACAAAAGGGTCACCTCCACTCTTGGGTATGGGGCAGTCGGTAAAAATGAGGTGGAGGAGAGGAGAGGGAAAATGCAGAATGGCCACCCTCCACTGTGGGTGGGGGCGGCCGAGGGAAGGAAAAGGCTGAAGGGCTACCCTAGGGAAACACATCAGCAGCAAGAGGGTTGTTAGAAAAAACGAAAGGAGGCAGGGGGCAGCGGCAAAATCAGGAGTATGGAGAGTGGGGAGGATGGGAAACAGACAGCACAGCTGCCCCTCCATTGTAGGGATACCCTATCGAAACATATCAGCCACGGGGGGTGTCGGGGAAAAACCATTTTCATGTAAGAAAATTTTCTTCCCACTTGCACCAAAAGCTATGGCAGAAAACACAAGGGATTATGAATGGGGTTGGATTCATCAAATGTGCCCTAAATCCCAATTTCCGACCTCCTTAGTCGGTCTTCCCGCTAGAAAATCAAGTCGCCAGTGAAAAGCAAGAAGAATAGGTTGATCCTAACTTCCTGCGGTTAGGTCACCTGACCCGTTTTTTGTTTCGGCCATTCTTTTTTCGAGGTCAACAAGATGAAATGAAAGACGCTAGCTTCTCACCAAACAGCAATTCCCTGCAGGAGGTAAAACATGAAGGGGGACAAAAGGTTTGGACCACAAAATAACATACAGATTTCGGTTTCATGGATGCAACATCCCCACCGCTAATACAGCTCACTTCTCTACCGTGATCACGATTTTTGGAGACCTCCCTGCTGCAAGAGTAAAAAAACAAAAGGCAAACTCTTTTAGCCATTCAACGCATAAAAGGGCAGCTCATTGCATGAAATACTCACTGTGCATGGGTCCGGGTTGAACAACTTCTCAATCTACTATATGTGATATTATCTTACAATATAGCATTTCGTCCCACGAAGTAGGTCGACCATATGAATTAATTTTTATTATTCCACTTGATTTAGTACAATATATTCTAATAGAACAAGTAATTTCACAATATTTTTTATCATATTACTTCAAATTTTCATAAACTTACCTATTCCTATTTTTAATCTAACAACAACTAACTCATATTATAATCTTGTATTATAAAAAAGATCATTTTTATCACTTAAATATGTGGCCATTAGATCACACAGCGACATCTTTACCAAAGGCTCTCCTTCAGTCATCAATTGCACAGACTACCAGAAGATCAATTGATCATGATGACTAAGATATAGCATATCAGTTGTGACATGAAACGTGTAAAATTCCAGAAGTTTAAACAAAATGAAGTCGATCTGGGAATGAGGACCCACTTCAGGCAACAGCCACAAAAACCATCAGGCGACATGCATAGATAGAAATAAAAAGAAGCCGTACCTCTCATGTTGTCTCTCGGTTTCACGCTTCCGTCTTGAATCAGCCTTTCGAGCCTCAAATTCTTCACTAGTCATTACAGGAGGCCTAGCATTAAAGCCAACGTTAAGCTCTGCGAGGTCCCTGAGAAATTTTTTTTTTTTTAAAAAAAAAGCCAATGACATAAATTCATAAATGCTATATTATGGTGTAAAAAAAACATCAAAAAAGATAAGACAGTCTTGGGCTAGTATGTTTGTGTCCGATACAGGTCAAAACACTCTACTATTTTTCCTTTGGCTTCTACACACTTTAACATGCTTCGGACACTTTCGAAAACTTTACAATTTCCAGAAAAAAGAGATTCATAATATGAATCCCTGAAAATTGCAACCATTTGGTAAATTTATAAATAATTAAAAACCTAATTCCCATTGAGGTCTTTTTTTCTGTATGTGAGGCACATTATAGCATAATTCCTCTATATTGGCTCATTTGCATGTCAGTTTTTCCTAAATGATTTTTTTTTTTTTTTGAATGAAGAAACAAGAAAAATGCATTTCTTATTGATAATTTAATATAAATAGTGAATCATTACTTATATTTTTATATCCGTACATACATCCTAGTTAACTTGTCTCCATCTTGTCATTGTTTTTTGAAAACATACCACAACATACATGCTTAGCTCCACCCGAACAACACCTCAAATTTAGATCAAGACAGTGTTGCATCATATATCATCATCTAACATGAATAACAACCAGATCATGAATTGACCCAACCGAAAAATTGCAGAATCAAGACTTCATTTCGTAAACATGCACACTCAGAATATTATTTTTTTTAAAATAACTGCACAAATGAGGTGGAGACAAAAAAGCAGCGTTGTCAAAAGCATTAGACAAGTTAAGGCACTAAGACTTCAAAATGTGCAAGGCACTCACCCAAGACCAGTAAGAAGTAATTAAAATATAATTTATATATCTACAACCATGTAGAAAAATATTAATCAATGATCAGATAATTGAAAATAACAATAAATATCTATATATAAAATAAGTATTATGTAATCACACACATTAAATCAATGAAAGCGTTAGGTCTACAATTTGTATCCTTTTAGAGCATGGGTAATCCTAAGATACTCTAATTCTAACCATAATCAAAATTCGCCACATCTCCTCATCTATTCATTCTAAATCGACCTCTATTTCCTCTACTCTTATTACTTTAAAACTTGAAGGCTTTGCACTAGCCCTCTAAAATTCAAAGGTTTTACATCTGCTCTCTAAAACTGAAGCCTTTGCCATTGCTCAAAAATTATTGTTTGACCTCAACATGCGGCAAAGATGATAAAAATGGTGATTTTATATGAAATGAACGAAATGACCGAGAGAGGGGATTGTGTCGTGTGAAATGTGGCAATCAAAGGATAAATGCATTTAAAAATACAAAATTGTAAATTATTTAAAATGATAAGAATAGTTTAGCAAAACTTTAAAAAAAGTTATAAAAAGTGTTATTTTAAGCATTTGCTTAGGCAACCGTCTTGCCATTTCACCTCATCCATACATGGTCGAGGCACCCGTGCCTCACGTCACCCCTGGCGCCACAAGCACCTAGAATGCCTTTGACAATGCTGCAAAAGAGTGGGCCAATTAGTTATATTATCAAACAAACCAAAATGTACCTTTGAGGATGAACAATAGGAAACATGAAGCCATGTGCTCCAAAAGGATCCGGTGGAAGAAAACCAGCAAAAGGCACATCCATCAGACCAACGCCGTAACCCATGTTGTAAGGAAGAGGAACAGCAAAAGGGGCCATAAAAGCATCCACTCTCGGCTGCATGCCCATCCAGCGAGGATCATATGCCGTTGAACCCATAGGCATCATATAGTTCTCCGTTGCAAAATCTTGTGTAGTTCTCCACTGCATTTCTGCAGCTGCGGGTCACCAAGAGTGTATGTCAAAACTTAATAATTAAAGAAGAAGCACATATCATGTATGAGATAATACACAACTATAGACATGAAGGAAGACAAACATACGGACCATTTATGGGCATGCGAGCTTTCTTCTTATTCTTCTTCTTTCCTGTGGAAGAGGTACAAAATGGAAATTAGCACTATGACATTCTACCATGGATACAAATATCGGTCAATATGTATTGTATTGGCCGTTATTAATATTAAGTCCCCCAATACTAATATTTTCTAAAATCATAACAATATTACAATATATTTTCATATTAGCCGACACAACTAATACTTGGTCGATATATCAGGTGATATAGCCAATATATTAACCGATATGGCCCTGTCAAATTAACATTTTCAAAAAAAAATTACTATCTGATATATTTAATATCAATGCATATTATTCGATATTGATATGATTGTAGCTGATACTAATATCAGTATTTTCATCCATGCAATCTACTCAAAGGAGCTCAGCATACAACCACAACTTAAGAAACATGGACACAGACACGAAATATGGATACAATACGACACTAACACACTATTTTTCTAGAAATAAGAACACAACATAATCGGGACACATTAATTAAAATCACAGTTCATTATTTTTTTTAATTAATAAACAACATTATTTTATACAAACTTAAAAACAAAATGCTTCTTCGCCCAAAAAAATTCATAGGAAAGTACATAATTGAACCAATACAAATGAATTATACTCTAACAATTTCAACAATATATTATAGTAGCACTATAATAATAATATAACTTAATAAACTAAGATAAAACTTAATATAGCAAATTTATTACATTTATCACCATCTGCATTTTGAATTTGCCACATTACTCTTGATTATTACCAAAAGATACAAAATAGAAACAAAAAATTTGAAACAAAATGGTGTCTCAAGCATGTCCAAACATGTCAGGAAAATATCAAAATTTTAAAGAAGATAAAAAATTGAAAACATGTCAAGACATGTCAGGAGAAAATTTACATCCGATACATGTCAGACACTAACACCTAAGCCCAGGAGAGTGTCTGTCTTTCTTAGGATACCACAAAGCCTTAATTGACATATTAGCTATATGAAGTCGCTCTTTCTTTTATGTTCATGAGGGCAACGTCCCCTAAAAAACAAATAGATACAGTATGAATATAGAGGCCAGATTGCCCCATGTACAAACCTTGAAAGTTCAGAAGGCAAGCCTATCTAAGAAAATTTACAACAAAAGGAAAAAAAAAAAAATAGCAGTAGTATGTATTGAATCTCACTGAAGCAAACTATTTTTTAAAAAAATAGAAGCTTTCTTTAACCAAAATAGGATGAAGGGCACCACAGATATCATTGCTCCAGAACAAAACAATTTGAAAGAATTAGGCTGAGTGTCTCAGTTTGTCATTTACCTGCATCAACTGCAGCCAGCTTCTGCTGCACTTCTTCCTCGGCTTTTGTAGGTTCTTTCATGCTAGCTGACCCACATGTGGCTTCAGAGACAACTGGAACTTTGTCAATCTTCCCTTTCTCTGACGTTTGCTGCAGCAGCTGCTGCTGCAGGGTACCAACAGGTCTTTCTTGGCTGGCACTCGTCGTGGGTTTAACAGTTTCTTCGATGCAAGGTGGCGGCATTTGCTCCCCTTTTGAGGCAGCAGACTGAGTGGGCGATGGAGTCCTATGTTGGCGGCGTGTGGACTCCAAGTCTGTGTCATACATAAAATATTAAGTCACTGAGATCATTCTTATGAACACCACACAGGGTAACCATTTTATCACCTTGAATTTGAATACTTCCATGCAGGGTACCAACAGGTCTTTCTTGGCTGGCACTCGTCGTGGGTTTAACAGTTTCTTCGATGCAAGGTGGCGGCATTTGCTCCCCTTTTGAGGCAGCAGACTGAGTGGGCGATGGAGTCCTATGTTGGCGGCGTGTGGACTCCAAGTCTGTGTCATACATAAAATATTAAGTCACTGAGATCATTCTTATGAACACAACACAGGGTAACCATTTTATCACCTTGAATTTGAATACTTCCAGCATTTTCTGCACTACTGTTAGTCTCTAGGATGCGATTAATTGTTTCCCTAAGTGTCCTATTCGGAAGAAGATCATCTGCAAGTACATCTCTTGCCCTGCAAATACACATCGACTTTGAGATAATGTAGCCCCGGATACCTGAGAAAAAAATTGAAAGTTAGGGCTCACAAAGCTGAAAAAAATAAATTCATATGGTCAAAAGATTTTGCAAACACATGGCTGAAGGTAAATGATCATAATCATATGATCCTGTGAATTCAGAGAAATCATTTAACAGACAAATCAAACTATTGCACACTAAATTGGACAGAATATTAGTGTAAAATGACCAGATCATGAACCCATGAGCAAGTGCTTGGTGCCCATTAAAGCAAACACTAAGTGAAAGGCTTGCTCTTGTCAAAAAGTAGGCATTTTGTTGGAAAATTCAATTATTTACAATCTTCAAGAGATAACACATATGAATTGTTTTGTTACTTATAGTGCAGATCATTGTATGGACTAATACTATCATATTTCTTGCGTTGGAGATTACTCCCAAAGCATTGTTCCACAGCTTTTTTCTCCTTGTTCTGAAGATCTCATCAAATGTTTCAGGGTATCAAAAAGGATAGTTACTGAAAAGAAAAAACAAAGAAAAAGGTTGCCAACATTCAAGAAAAATTAAAGCCATAGAGTTGAGGATACAGAGTCACGGAAGTAACAATATCCC
Source organism: Nepenthes mirabilis (assembly GCA_025585075.1). Taxonomy (NCBI): domain Eukaryota; kingdom Viridiplantae; phylum Streptophyta; class Magnoliopsida; order Caryophyllales; family Nepenthaceae; genus Nepenthes; species Nepenthes mirabilis. The sequence goes on along the minus strand of JAODPA010040650.1, from coordinate 3,954 downwards.
AGGGGGTAATAAATTTTTATATTGATATTTTACATATCACATCTAAATCATTGCAGGCAAGATCCATATAGAACATTTAACATAATGCATCAAGCTTACATTTGTCACAGAAACTCTTGAAACAACACTTGCTGGTTAATACTGCATCTTTCATCACTTCTTTGCACAATGGACAATGAAGCTCTGGAGGAAGTTCACCAACAGAGCGAGTAGATGGCATCCCTTCAATTTCTTTCTCAAAAGCAGCCCTGCAACAATTAAATTGTTAAGTCAATCCTTCTCAAATCACAAGATTCCAAGACAGAATTGCACAGGAAAACAAGTTCAGCATCTAACAAGGGAAAACATACTCATTTGGCCTCAAAACGGCAACTACACCACTTGGCAATGCATAGGAGCCATCAGGGGTTGCCATTAGCATAGACTTCGGAATACCAGTTGGAGGTCTGACTTTCTTAATATCATAGTTTGGATCACCATTTGTCGGACAATGCTGAATAAAATGCCCTGGAATAAGAAACTCTCACGATCAGCACATATACAAACAAAAAATCATGAAGGGATATAGCGACTAAGGATAGGCATAACTTACCAGGAACCTTACACCTGTGACAAACATAACCCTGTGGAGGTGTTTTGCTCTCTAATCCGATGCGACCTTATTCAAGTATACCATAATAAGTAAATATGACCATTCACAATCTAACTATCAATAAAAGAGGTCTTTTAACTCCACCAGATTAAGGGGAGAGGTACCAACTAATCTGCTAGATGAATATAAAGTAAACAAATTTATACTTTCTTCCTCCCCTATTGCATGTCTTAGTGTAAAATGCACAAACTTTTAATAAAGGGTAAAACTGTAATATAAAGCTATGCACTTCCTATTTTGTCATGCATCTGAATATGAATTAAAAATCAAAATAGGTTAATAAATTAACCCCCAAAAAAAAAAAAAAATTCAGTACACAAGGGCAAAATGCTAAAGATGGATTTGAGAATTGCACACTTTAATGAACTGGACGCTGAGTTTTCTATGGTCCAAATGGGAAAGTGAGACATCAAATATAGTTAAAGGGACTAACTGATAAGAACAGCTTAGATTAACATCCAAAAGCCAAAAATGCAGACCAACAAAAACAAAGACCTGTGAGCCTATTATCATAACAGTCACGTTCCAAAAAGAAGAGTGGTGGCAGAACAAGTTACTGGTCTAACCCATCTCATCCCTAAAATATAATGACTGGCAAAGGTATAGGAGAAATACCAAAACCACGACCTCCCATCATCCTTCCGTCTCTGCCAAAAAATTTGCCAGGCCCAAAGCCATTAGCAGCTTCACTGCAAATTACATAGAAGGTTCCAAATGTTACAAATTAGTATACCAAACATCTTCCTTGATCAAAATCAGAATGTAAATCATAATGATACCATCAAAGGTAATACTATTGCAAAAATATCTCACCGCCGCCAGTGCAAAGCTGGAGTTTCAATTAAAGCCGTGATTTTGCTGTCCTCATCAGCCTGACTTGGAGGCACATCCTGAATCAGATTGCCTGATTGAATGGGTGTTACTTCTGGAATGGTTGCATACAAATCATGTCCAAATTCATCATCCCACTCTGAGATTTCAATCTAAAAATTACAGTTTCATGAGTCTCTATATGCGTGACAAAATGGGGAAAGCTTACAAAAGAAAGAATCACAGGCCCTTACATCTTTCAATACAGAAGAGTCATCAGCTGTAAAGCTGCTCTTCGCCAGTTGAACATCCTTGGCCAGCTTTTCCACCTTTGGCCTATAGGAAAAATGCACATCTCTTGAGCCAACAACATTTAAAATAATTGTTCAGAATTAAGCAAATCCAGTCAACAAACCAACAACTTCCACTTAAGAACTTCAACGTTCAAGGTATATAGTCGAAGAATGTATCCCAATGAAAACACTCAACTGAAAAAACATGAAAACTAAAAAAAGAGGGTCTGAGACAGTACTCGTCTTGTTGGGTGACAATGGGGATGCGAGGCCTTCCTGGAATGCGACGAATTAAAACAGAAGTATTTTTCGGAATCAACATAACTTCATCAAGATACTCTGAAATTACAGAACAGAAAAACAATCTATAAAGAACAGAGAAACAGAAACAACTATGAAACCAAGCACAATTGACAACTGCCAAGAGTCCACACCGTGCTATTCGTTAGATAATATGGTTAGCTTAACTGCTTAATGTAAAACCCAAATGGCAAATGCCCAATTTCAATAGCAAGTTATACCAGAATTTACAATCCTCCATTCAACTACAGGTCACCTAAATCCACTTCGTCAGCCATAAATAAAAAGTCTATATCCAAAATAGAGCGACCAAGTCACTCAACAAGGTTTTGCAAAACCGAGAAACAAAATTCAAATGGCAAAGATTACGCTCCCATAATTAGCCAAATTTAGAGCCTACTTGGCCAAGTTTTTGAAACAGGTTTTAAAGAAGCAACAAACTGAAGCTTTTTCCAAAATAGATTGCTCAAAAGCATGTTTCCTTTCCATAAAAGTTTCTTTGGGCTTTTTAAACGACTGTGAATCTAAAACTTTCCACAAAACCTCAAAAATAGTTCTAGTAAAACAACAATTTTAAATTCTTCCATAAACACTTTCATAGCCCAAGTGACAAACCAGGAAATTCGCATCAGATCGGAGGCCATCTTTTGAGCAGAGAAAAAGTAGGGGTTGCAGCCTCTCATTTACGCAAGTTTCAATCAGAAACCCAATTCACAAGCACAAAACAAAGCATTCTCCACAAATATCAAATTGAATAGACCCCAACTCAGTTGTAAAATATGTTACTTGTAAATCCGCTTATGGAAGCAGATGTATATTTAGATGAAAATTGTCAAAAAGAAATTCACTTAGTCTAGAAAATGACCAACCTTCATTAGTTTGAGCGTTCGTTACCACCAGATCAAAATCCGTACCCCTGCCCAAATGCTTTGTTTCGAAAATTCTTTCCTTAAGATTAGCAACCGAAATAAAATGGCCGTCAATAGGAATTGAGTCGTAATCTTTTGCACTCTTAAACTTAAAGTACACAGCCATAATTTCTTCTGATTCTTTTTTTCTTTCAATAATAACCAATCGAACAAACAGAACAAACCCTAACGCTAGAACTATAGCGTAGTCCAAACGATAATCAGAGGCCGTTAAATAAAATAAAAGCCGTGGTATAACTCAAATCAAACAAATCTAAATACAAAAAAAAAAAAAATTATCTCTAATTAGGTCTGAAACTCCTCTCCAAGCGTTCCTCAATGCCGAATCCTTCAATCGCGACTACACCAATAAATTCAAAAACTTGCAGGTCTATAACAAAGAACCCCAAGCAAAAATTGAACATATAACAACGAACAAAGCACAAATATTCGGATCTTGAGGTAGCTCTCGCAGATCGAAGCCAAAACCCAAAGGCCCCTTCCAGCGATGGCGCCAATCAGGAAATAGAAGCTACCGGAAAAAATTTCAGAGATGCTGAAACCACAAAATCTCCAGAATCCACCCGAACGAAAGGGAAAACCGAACAACCAGATTCGTACGTTGACCGATAGACCAAGCACAGCAGCCTTCCGAAGAAATCCTCCGATTCGAATCTTCAAACACCATGACCCGAAGAAATCCTACAGATTCAGCAACCGCCAAGAGCCTAAAACAGGCAGACCGCCGTCGATCTCTGGCCGATGGAACTAGGGTTATCGTTTCGTCCGCGGAGAGAGAGAGAGAGAGAGAGACGTTAAAGGGGCAAAGCTAATCCTTGTTGGGTGCTTCTGTGGTGGGCCCTCCCCGAACAAGTGAGAAGTTGCGTATGCGTGTGGGGCAGGGAAAAATCGGGGCGGCTGCACCGCATTCCCTTTACTTTAATTTTAAAATCATTAAATATAAATTTAATTAATCATAAATTTTATTTAA
>JAODPA010040639.1:0-12016 GCA_025585075.1 Nepenthes mirabilis | reverse complement strand
GAATTTATCAAAATTTTAAATATAATTATTTTCATAATGGGATAATGTATTTCTTCATAATAAATAGTGATATTTTAGATCGCATAATTTTGTACTCTTCCTTGCATTATTGTGCAAATACCCACTTATATGTAACAGGAATTATACTCCTATTTGTTTGAACTACATGCCCATATACTTGTTTTTCTAATGAGCTTAATTCAATATCAATATTTTTTTTGGCAAATTATTTCGAAGTAGACATTCTTTTGCAGATTTTGGCTTACTTTTCACATTACTCTTGGTAATATAAAAGGCCATTTTAAATGCAAATACATTATCGTTAATAGTTTTATTCATATCCCATAATTTTTCTATACTCACATAATATATTGAGATCATTTTATTTTTAGGTACTGTTGCGTTACAGATTCGTGGTTTCTGAACAACATGAATGTTTGAGATTTAGGGTCGTAGAGAGAGAGAAATTAAGACTGAATTTTTTACGTGGAAAACCTCCTCTTAAATGGGGAGGAAAAATCACGAGACTCTGAGTCTTTAGAAATGCTTCACTATTAAGATGGAAGTCTTTACAAAGTACAAGTGTTAGGGTTAATCCCTTCCTTGTCTCTTATTTTGTATTTCTTTCCTAGGGGATTTTGCTCGCTGGGAGGCTTTGTTACTCTCGTCGGAAAGTTTTTTCACTCTGTTTGTTCCGTCTTGTTGGGAAGAGAGGGATTAAGTGGCCGAGAGAGAGAGTGTGGTCTTTTTCTTCTTCTGGAATGAGCTTAGGGGGAGAGAAGACCCGGTCCTTTTGAGAGGGACTTTGTTGGGTATTTATAGGAAAAAATGTGCTGTTGGGGAGGAGACACGTGGCAGCTGATGGATGGTCGAGATGCTGTTTACTGTCCCTACCGTCCCCATTTAATGCTGCTGACGTGTGGGAGAGCATGCGGCTGGCGCCGCTAGTAGGCTTGTGTGTGTCAGGCGCATAGGGTCTAGGTGTTAGTCTTGATTTGACTAGACGTGCCCTATTAAGACGGCGACTGATAGCGGTTGCAGGTTCCTTGGGAATCGGCGAAGTTGTTGAGCTGGCGCTCTCGGCCGTGTATGAGGCCGTCCTCGTCCAGATGTGGTGTTCCCTATTACTGTGCGGGTTTGCGGATCCATTAGAGAGGGCAGCCCTTGGAGGATCCCTCGAGGAAAGTCCTCGAGTTTCTTCTCGACTTCTTGGACTGATCTGAGGCTTGTCAGGACTCCTGGGGTTTTCGGGCATCTTCTTGTTCTCGGTCATCTGGATAATGTCCTCGAGCTTCTTTGTGAGCCGACGAGACTTCTCGGACTTATGTCACGATCTTGGCCTTTGGAATATTGGCCTCCGTTTTGGGCCTTTCGGGCTGTCCAGCTTTCTTGGCTTGTGGGCGCCTTTCTGGACCTTTCGCTTGGGCCTTCCCTTTGGGCTGTACTTTTATGAGCCCTTATATTGGGGCCCAACATAACCCCCCATGCCAAAGGGCTCGAGGCTCTCGGTTGTTTGGCATGAATTCGTTGATCTTCTAGAGGGGCTTGCTGCTTCTTGCTCGAATTTGACCGTGCATGTGCTCATAACTCGATAGAGACGTTCTTGAGCAGGCCAGGGTACGACAGTCTGCGTTCTGGATTAGGCTCTTTACAGTGGTCGTCCGAGCACTTGTGTGTCCTCGGGACGAATGCGGCGTTAAGCTTGGTGGGAGTTGATCCCAAGACTTCTTCCGGGTCCGAGACCTTTCCAGCGCCGCCGTTTTTGGGCCTCTGAGATGCATTAAATGCTGAAGTGACGCACTGTCAGGCGTCTCGAGAAGGAAAGGCCATCATTCTTCTGAGACGAATGGTCGGGCGACATGTGGTAAGGGTAATGAGTGCGCCCTTTTGAATTCCAGGAGTATTTAAGCGCCTCCTTGCCCAGATTTTCCAACTTTGCGCCTGCTTTTCGTTTTCTCCTCCAAGTGTTGAGGATTTTCGTTTTTCCTTCGCTCGAGTTTCTTCTCTATTTTTTATTTTTTGACGTCCATGGCGCTTGGAGTGAGACAGATTGCCTCTACGGTGACGCCCGACAAGCTTGCGGAGATTCGAGCTCGATATCGAATCCCTGAGTCCACAGCTATGATGATCTCGGAGTCGCACGATAGAGCATGGTGTCCTCAGGACGGCTTCATTACCATTTATGAAGTCCACCTCAAAGGTGGGCTACGGTTTCCTGTAGCAGAGGATCTTCAAGAGGTTATGAGCACCCTTGGAGTGCCTCTCGCCCAGCTTTAGCCAAATGCAGTAAGGTATCTGGTGTCTTTGTGCGTTTTCTTCTGGTGCCATAAAAAGCTCTTGAATGCCCTTACGGTCAAGGTGATGTTTCGATTTGCACAGAACCTTAACTGGATCATAATGACTCCCCACCCGGACTTTTCCTTAATGTGCGGGGGTAATCCGGACTCTACGAAGCGTTGAAAGGACAAATTCTTCTTCCTTGGCGTTCACGAGTATTGGGTCATTCCCTTTCAGTGGGGGAAGGTGGCTAGCCAGTATAACTCTGACCCTTCGAAGGAGGACAGGGCGAGTGTGAAGGAGTTCACGGACTTGATGTTGGCCAATCTGGGAAGCTTTCACCTGGGCAAGCGCAACATCTGGTTGTCGCCCGAGAAATTTGAGGAAGCCAAGTGGGGACCACGGGCCGAGGCCTCTTCCGCAGCTTCCCCCGAGAAGTCCAAGAAAAAGAGACTGAGGAGAGCTAGGACACTGAGGATCGGGGGTCTTGTTGACCACCTGGGAGAAAACTTCCTCGCCGAGAGCTCGGGGCTTCCAGCAGTCGTTGTTGGGCCTCCTTCAAGTGATGATGATGACGATGATTTCAACATCGATGATTTGAGCGATGATGACGTGGCTGCTCCTCTGCTTAAGAGGTCGAGGACTGGTTCTTTGCCTGGGTCCTCGGGGTCTGAAGGTCTCACCTTCACTTCCACTGCTAATCCTCTGACGGAGTCCTCGGGGGTGACTGTGCAGATTGTGGAGCTACCGAACGTCCAGCCCCCCAATGATGATTTTATCTCCGAAGTTCCCGTTGATTTGCCTGGTGACGTCTTGGACAGGATTGATCATCCTTCCGAGGACATAGGAGGCGGAAACTCCCTAGTGGATGTTGAGAGGGGATTGACGGCTGAGATGGTCCGAGAGGTGATAGAGGGCGAGGGGTTAGGTGTCCACGAGCTCATGTCCCTTGATCCTTCTGAGCGCCCCATTGTGGCCCAAGTCGAGCGACCGTCTGAGCTTCTCGGGGATGTTGATTTTGAGGCAGGCTCTCCAGTGCTTGGGAGTACTCTGCAGGAGTCCGAGGCCCCTGGGAAGCGCGGCGCAGGGAAGGATCCTCTCATTTCTAAGGTAACCCTCTGTTTCTTTTCTCGCCTCGCTTCCAGCTGTTCGTATTTTGATGAGCCCTTCTGTCGCAGCTCCAGGGTCTGATTGGAGGCCTCAGTGAACTGGTGGGAGAGGTCGCCTGGTCCCGCTTAGAAATGGTGTCTTCAAGGGCCGCCCGGGAAGATACACAACGGGCGGAAGCAGAGCTTGCTGAAGCTAAGGAGAAGATTGCCTCTTTGGAGGATAATGTCAAGCTCCTGCGGCTTCAGCAGGGCCTCCTCCAGGATCGGATCCTTCGCCAGGAGGAGAGGCTGAGGACGTCCGTACAAATTGCTGAGATGGCACCAGTGTTGGACGGCAAGTACTGGGATGGTATCCGCATGTGCCGCCGAGTGGCACGACTGATCAATCCACGGTTTCTTGTGGCCGCCCTCGACCCTAGGAACGCCAGTGCCTTGAGCGTAGAAGACTTATACGGCGTTGCTGGGAGGCATTTCCCTGGGCCTCATCGGGCAGGGCCTGAAGGTGAACCTCTTACACCCGACGAGCCAGTTCCGGCGGACCAAGTGGGATCTTCGGGAGCTCAGGAGGCTCAAGGAGAAGGGAGTTAAGAGGCGCTCCATTGACATTTTGTTTCCTTTTCTCATTTTGTCACACTTGTATATAAACTCATTTTTATGAATAAGACTTGTCTCTTTTTGCGTCAAGGCTTTAGGCTTTTCTTTTGTCTTGTTTGTACGACTATCTCTCTCTCTCTTTTTTTTTTACGCGACGTACGACGCCTTACTCTTAGCTATGAGCGTGTAATCTCTTTAAGATCCTTAGCCTTTTAACCTCTCGGGTTTTCCGTCGTTGGAGTTTTGACCTCTGGGGCCGCTTGACTACTGTCAAGTTTTTGGAGTTCGACCTCTGGGGCCACTCGGCCGCTGCCGAGTTTTTGGATTTCGACCTTTGGGGTCGCTCGGCTACTGCCGAGTTTATTATATCCATATTTATTTATTATCATTTATTTATTTATTGAGCATTTCATTAACTTTATATTGTCACTCTTTCATATTAGTAGGCTTAGTTTTATCAAAGGTATCAAATCATTGGATATTCTTTGGAAATGATCAAGAAATTTAGAATGTTTTATATTATATTTAGTCTGTTGTGGCTATTGTTAAGTTTTTACTAAAAATTTTGGATATATGCACAATTGTTACAATACAGTCGAAGATCAATTCATCACTTTAGCTTCTGTATCATAGTTTTGATGGCAAATTATATATTATGTATATAAGATGAGTAGGTATGACTTTATAGGTCAATTTAAAATAGATTTGGCCGATTTTCTCAAATGAATTATACATTTATTTATTTAGATGATTCACTAATAAAATTTTGTATAACATCACTATTCAGTTACGGCTTTGTATGTCATGCCATTTATGGCGTTTGAGCGAGGATCTTGACACAAAATTTATGCTAATTATTTTTTCTTTTTCTTTCAAATAGGTTTGATATTGATCCATAAAATGTTTAGCTGTATAACAAGTATGCAACCAGTGTCCAATCATTTTACACATATAGCACGCATCTTCAAATTTATTCAAAAATTTATTTTAATTACTCTTATTCTTATCAGATTTTTTCTAGTTCAGATAAAAATATACATCTCGTTTGTTATTTTTCTAGCTAGCTATTTCACTTGTGATGCCATCTCATTGAGAACAATTTCTACCATGTCTTCGGCCACATCCTCGTCTGTGTCCACGCAATGCCTACAATTCTTATAGAATGATATAGCATTCGTTTATCTAATTGAAGAAATGGTATGGAACAAGTAGGAAGAGAATTATAATTTATCAATATAAGCTCATTATTTTTTCAGCCTTATGTGGATTTCAACATCAAGAATCAAAGTTAAATTTTGTTAATTAGATGATTAATCTTTAATTGATAAAATTAAATTATGGATGATATTTTTTTGGAGTTGATATTTAATCTCTAGGTCTAATGGGCCTAGAATTCAGATAATTGGAGTTAATGATTTGGACTTAGTTTTCACGTACCGGTTATTATGGACTTAATTACTCTTAAATTGAACTTCTGTGGACCAAATGAAGGGTTAATCAGGATAATAAATTGTGTTATTTAATTTAAGCTAATTTTAAAAAGACAATATAAATAAAACTTAGGTCGATTAAATTGAAAGTTTTTTTCATTTGCTGAATTAATGGCGGGACCCTCTTAGAACATAAATCATCCATAATTAAAAAAAGGAAAACAAAGAATTGATGGTGCTCGGGTGATTAGGATTTTTAGGAGATTGATGATATTGTTAGACTGTTGGAATATTTATAATTGGAGGCTTTATTATTGGAAGAAGGCATATAGGGCTTGGTTGATCAATAGTAATTAGAGGAAGAATACATTTTGGAACGTTGCTAGCTGTGGAGGATAAGAATCGGTGTATGCTGGATTTATTGTGAAATATTTCTTCTAATCCAAGTCGTTGGTATTTAAATAAATAATTATAATTTAATTATTTTTTAAAATATAAAAAATTAATTATTAAATCGATTGTTGTGGTCTGAAAACCTAATTGGCCCTCGAAAGACTCCACTAGGCATGCGACGATGTCCGGTTCATTGGACAAAGCATCCCACTACGCGCGAAATGCGACGACATCCTTAACCAAAGGATGAATACAGCGCCAGAGGCTCTTGAAGCGAGCCTTGCTGACGATAGCAAGACAACTTAGCCAATGCTATGATAAGACCTTGTTATAAAGAAAAAGAAAAAATTTTCTTTTAAAAAAAAAGAGAGAGGAAGAGAAGGAAAGAAAGCAGAGTAAAAAGAAAATATTCTTTATTCAAGCTAGAGATTACAAAACTCTCTCTCAGAAAGCTATATATACAAAAAGTGAACAAAACGCGGCTACCCTACGAGCTTGAAGGACCTATTCCATCAGAGAAGTCCATCAGGTGCGAGCGATCGTCGATCCCATCGATACGAGGATCAAGGATACCCACAGAGACACCCAAAACTGCAACGGAGACTATGTGATGACACAGGCGTATGCTGTCCCAAAACCTCATGCCCAGAATCGGAGCAACTTCCTCCGGGGAGAGTTAGACTCTAGAGCCAGCTTTAGCTCGGGCGCAAAAGTCCTGTAAGGTGACGATGAGATCCCCAACCCCATGCAGATCGCCCCTCAGTCGCTCGATCTCCTGCTTCAGGACGGCTACTCACTCTTCCAGCACTACTCGGCTGCTCATTCGCCCTCCTCTTAAGCCCGGCGGGCGCGCTCGTCACGTTGAGAAAGAACGGTTTGAATGAAGCAGACCGCATCTAGGGTTTGCGAAAAAGAAAAGAAAAGGACGAAATGCCCATGAGTCCTGGCCAGGCAAAAGACATCACATAAAGGGAGTTGGCAGACGAATCCCCAACTTGATAAGCAAAGACATTATACCTCAACAAAGGGCACCTCCGTAGCGTCAGGGGGCTCCTGCGTAGCTCCAGGATTGGGAATGCCTAGGGGCTCCAGCCGCTTGATAATGCCATCTGCCTTGCTCATCGGAGCCCCATCAACCGTAACTCCATTAGTAGTCTTCTTGGACAGAACAGCCTCAACGGCCGCCTCAGGGCCAAGGATAGGTGGCTCAGGTGATGCACTGGGTGGTACCACAACCGCCTCCGAAACATCCGAGGGCACGGTAGGAGGCTTTGAATCAACTACCTCAACAAGCTCTATCAAGCTGATCACTGCCTCCTCGGTGCTAGTCGCGACCACCCCTCTGAAGGACTTAGCTGGTCACTCGCTGATAAAGGGTCCTGCCTCAACATCGAACAGGGAGCCCAGTGCAGATCCCTCACCCAAAGGAAGCTCAACCACGGGAACACCATACTCCACTAAAGTAACGGCTAAAATCGGAGAGTACTCGGTAACTTCCTCAAGCAGCGGCGACTCTAGCTCCTGCATAGCAACGATGGCCACGATGGGCATCGTTAGAGCAGGCCCAGTGAATTGACCCAACGCGGCCGACAATATCAGGGCCCTCCTACTAGAAGTGCCACCAGCTCCCCACAACCTCTTTAGGGCCGCCACATCATCAACGGAAGAGGAGTCCAGCAACAGCAATGAGTCGCCCCGCTCGGGTTACTCTCTTGATGGCCTTCTGATGGCCAAGGCTCCGGTCTTCCTCGTCTGGCCGACAACCGCCGTCTTGTTACTCACATGCTCCCACCCAACAGCCGCGAACATCTCTGGGGTCAGGTAATATCCCTGAGTGGCAAACGTCTCTATCTCAGCTTGTATGTGACTAATCAGATTTTTCTCCTACCTTACTTCCTCCTCGCTCACGCTTCTAGAGAAGAAATCACTTACAAGACCCCACACGGATGGAATCTCCCACTCTAGAGGGTGCGTCAGGAAGAAAAAATGGTTCTTTCAGTTCTTCACCAAATCGGGGTTTGTCCCCCGGAAGTTGAAACCCATGCGAAGAGACATCAAAAGCCAATCCTCCAATTGGACAAAGTGAAAAATTACCTTCATCGAGTGTGGGCCAAACCCACCATCGTGAAGTCTGACGAAGACGCACATAGTCACCAGATAGCGGATGGCGTTGGGGTGAAGTCGAGCTATAGGATTATAAAGCACCTCAAAGATCCCATACAGGTCCGCCTCCATGAGAAAACGAAGTTCGTCCCACAGGTGGTGCTCATACACTGTGATGAAACCCTCGAGGGGCACATTTGCCTGACTCCCCTCACCAGAAATGAGATGGGCCCAGTTAGTCGAGATGTGGTACTCAACCCTCAAAGCAGTGATGACGCTTGTCAAGAGGACCAACTTAATGTCACTCACTTTCTGACGAATGGAGGAGGAAAGAAGGCTTTTTTTCTTCGTTATGGATACTTGAAGCAAATGAATTCCAAAGTGTGAAGAACGGGAGGAAGCACCCTTCAAATAGGCAGCACTAGAGAAGGCCAAGCGGCATCGTGCGAAAAAATGCGAAAGTCGCCTCAAATGATGGCCATGACACGCGTCCCTTCAGTAGGGTGTAGTATGTCTATCCAAGGTAGCCAATCATGGTGCTTGGCAAACTGCTACCCTCACTCATGTCACAACCGCTTGCCAAATCCTAACTGTCACACCACGCATTTAATGCGAATATACAAGCCATCAGAAGCAATGATGGTAACCCTTTCGGAATTCATGTTGGAAGGACAAACGAGTCATCCAGACGTAACAAATTGCAACAGATAAATTACTTTGTCAATTAAAAAATTTTATTAAGAGATTTCACTAATAAAGTTTCTTTACAGGAAAACACGACCATTGGTCATAAAATACAACCATCTACCCGCTTCAAGGTCAATAGGGTTGGGAGTCATAAACTCGGTCAACTTTGAGCGCATCTGGGCACCTGCATTCTAGGAATCCAAGAGGCATATGCGAAAGCCAAGCGCCGCCAGCCATGCTATCCTCCGGCTAAGTGGAATGCCCTCCTAGAACCTTCCTTCTAGCATGGGAGCCAGCTCAACCGGATCCTCAACCTCAGCTCGGTTTTGAGCCACGCATGGATGACGTGTTCCTTCTTGAGCAGCACTCAACACTGCTCAAGTTCCTTCTAAAAAGCGATGATCCAGCTCTGGGCCTGTGAATTAACTTCGGATAACCGTGACGCTCTCGCCTCTGCCTTCGACCATGCTTTCTCGAAGTAAGCCACTCGTACCCGAGTCTGCTCAATTTCACCAATGGCAACCTGCACCTGGGCCTCAATATCCTCCGCTACCCGTTGGACATGGTAGAGTGGTAGACCGGCTCCCCCAGGTCTTCGGCGCTGAGAAGAGTTGGATGCCCCTTCGGATTCAAAACCTAGTGGTGCTCTTAGGAACCTCGCCAGCCCAGCGACCAAAGGCTCCAAGTAGCAACCCTCCGCTTCCACTGCGGCAAGCCTAGCCTTGTCATAACCTCTCAGCCCTTGTTTTCTCTGTTGTGACTCCTCGGTAGAAGGCTCAGACCCTGAGGAAGAAGACAACCTTTGCAACAGCCCTGGAATGACCTCACACACCCTGTTTGCTATCGGCGTGACTGCAACGAAAAATAAGGGAACAACCGCAAGCTCAAATTTCACGCCTCACTACAGCAAAAGGACACCCAAATTGGAGAAATTCTTGGCTCTTAAATAGCAAAAGCTTCCCCAATGAGACGGTGTTGTTTTACTAAGGGAAGGTGATTCGTCACCCAACAAAATCCCTCCACATGGTGACGCCCTGAAGCGTCACACCTTTTCAAAAAATGACAATTATGATGTGGCGGCCTTACAATTTCCTACGCATTAAATGCAGGTGATACCTGATTGAAGCGCCCTCCATCAATATCAATCAACCAGCCAATGTAAGGTACAGACAGTGCAAACTTGCAAGCGATTCCCGCTAGACCATCCCGTCGACGATCCAAGCACGGACTTGAGGGATGGGAACTGGAAAGGATGGGTGAAAGCCACTAGATACTCATAATAAGCGAGAAATCAAGCATGTATGGTAGCGAGAGGCCCCACTGCCCTCAAGTCATACCATGCAAAGTAACAAAAAAGAAGATTCGATAGCACAAGAGATAAGAGGCAAAAACTAATGCTTTTATTTATTGAAGTGTTCTTTACAGAGTACAAAACTTACATGAGCGAAAGTATAAAAGAACAAGAAATAAAGCAAAATACAAGAAGCCGAGAATAACGACACCCTCGGGAGAGATTGGCTTGGGGCATAGATGCACAACACCTTATTCTTGTCGCATCAACCTCAGTGCCAATTCCCCTCCTGGAGGAACGGAGCAGATGCTGATCTCGCACCTCCGGTGCAATAAGGTCCACCACAGACGAAGGACAAGCATCCATCAAGAGTCCCATCAAAGCCGCGATGCACACGCAGATGCTGATCTCGCACCTTCGGTGAAACAAGGTCCACCACAGACGAAGGATAAGCATCCATCAGGAGTCCCATCAGAGCTGCGATGCACCTGTGTGCATCCCAATGGAACTCCGGGACTTGCCTCCTCTTCAGGCAGCAGATATGAACAGCCAACCGCGGTAAGAGATAGCGACGACATGCTTTCAAAGGAACAGAATCCCCTGAATCAGCATGTCAGCCTCGCCACACTACCCCTACGATTGAGAACCCTGACTATCCAGAGAGGGGGCACACGACAACTGCAGAATGGCCGAGCCACCTTTGTTACAACGATGAAGCATCCATGAAAGAGGCATGACGACAGGCTTCAACAGTGGTTGCAAATCTCCCACAAATTCACTTGATTCCTTTGCGGAACTCCACAGGGCGCAGGATAAGCCAAGGACTCCGCATTGCTTCACCGACAAATGGCTAAGTGTGAGTCACCCAAATTGGGAATCCCCCAATTTATAGCCATGCGAAAGCCCGACAAGCTCCCAAAGAGGCGCACCACCAGATAACCGTCAATCAAAATACGTGAAAGCCATCAATTTGGAGCTGATTTTTAGACGGTGAATCTTTCCCAATAGAGTATCGAATCCCTGCAACGCCTCTGAAAGGCTGCATATTTGCATGAGAAAGGAACAGCGTCGCTGAGAGACAAAGACCAGTGCATCTCGTGGAAGCCCTCATGGACAGTCGGCGGGACCAACATTTAACGTGCCAAGCCCCGACAATGGGCTGTCCCCAGGCATGGGAGGTAGTGATGGGTCCAACACGGGATTAGGCTAGAATTAGTGAGATCCAATTGAGAGGACACGGGTCCAACCAATAGAATGGCCCATGCCCAACTACGACATCCCAGGGATCCAAGGACGCTACCCAATTGACGCCCCATATGAACAGCCAATCAATGCGCACGCATGCCTGCAAAGATGATCGTAGGTAGCCAACGCAGGAGGTGCTAGCTCAGAAGATACCAACCAATGAGAAATGAGGTCAACGCTGATAAGCAGCAGCGTATGCCACTCCTGCAGCCACTTAACCAATCCAGGCAAAACCACTAGTGCCTAGCGGCCGATGAATCCCTGCAAGCCACTTGTTGGAGATTCTGACTTCAAAAGTCTTCTCGGATGAGTCTACAAATACTCTCTCTTGCTACGGGGAGAATGATGGATCCAAAAATCCATTCCAAACTTCCCTGAGACAGCCCAAGCGATGACCAGAGATCAAGTGTTTGATCCCTTACTCAGTGCTTAAGGCTTTGAGGAGAAACCAACTCTCTTCCCTCAAGCCACCGCCACATTAGAGCGGCGATAATGAGCCACCCATAGTGGTGCAACCCACGGAGCCCAGATCTCTACAAACATCGCACACACTCCCCTCGTTCCTAGATATCTACATTATCATCATGTTTACTTTCACGCGTACATCTTTCTATTCATTGTGAAAGATTTCTGACTTGAACGTCGGAGTGCTTATAATAAGACAACCTCCTGCCGTCATCTGAGCTGTTATTTGTAACTTGTGGTGTGTAGGGTTCAGGTTGAGAAATGCGGAGAACGGATTCAATCGCGATCCAACCCAACTGAGAAATTCAAAAACTCCCTAATCTACGTAAAAATCCAAGCCCAGTAACGCATCAAATATAAAATTAAGAATGAGTAGCTATAATACATACAATGACAAGTTAATTAAAAATATAAAAATATTA
>JAODPA010040629.1:0-12017 GCA_025585075.1 Nepenthes mirabilis | reverse complement strand
AATTTTATAAGTATTGTTGGGTATGACCAGAGCACAACCGGCTCAACCCAAATTGAAAATGGGGCCCAAATGCCATTAATCTGAATATAGATGCAGAAGACTATACCAACCTTCCAAGTAATTGGATGGCAGAGAACATACAGGATTGAAATAAGTAATGGCTCAGCAAAGTAATAAATGAGTCATTTAATCTTGATAAAAGGTTACAATCTACAGAAGGATAACAATGCACACATAGACAACCTAATCTAGTAATGGATGAATAAAGGTCAACTATTAACATTTGAATGGATACCAAATTAATTTAAATAGTGGTTATGCCTCAAAAATAATGGTTGACATTTAATGTAATATAACGCCTCTCATAACAGGTAGTGGTTTCAGGTTGATCAATTGATTAAAGTCCTAACTATAAATACAAATTTCTAACCAAGAATAAGGCAAGTCGAATTCAGACATTAAAACACTTACAACAATAAAATCACACTCTCGTAGAGAAGAGCCTAGAGAGAGTATATTTGAGATAGAGCCTAGTCCTCGACTCTTTCAAACACCCATCTCACTTTCCTCTTGTTTATTTCCTTTCTACATCTTTTAATTTCATGTAGAAAGATCATTGAGTTAAGCAACGGAGAATATATCGGGGAGTAAGTCCATACACCTCTTACGTCTCATTGAATTATTGTGGTACGTAGGGTTAGAATTTTCAATTATGAAAATTAGACTCACAACATTTTGGATCAATCAAAAGATTTATCCAAATCTCTAATTCATACAATAATCTGAGTCTGAGGAATGAATCGTTGATGTCATCTATGGGAATGTGATAAGACACTTGTTCTCATCATGTACCTAAACATCTGGAAAAGACCCCAACTCACCACATCAAAAAAGAAGAAAATATGATAAATACCAGAGCTCATGGTTGAAAAGCCTCCTGCCTAAGGACCTCACATTCATAGAAACGACCCCATTGAAGGTAGCCATGAAGATGTCTGCTAGCCGACAAACATAAAGGTGGAATCCTTGGCGGTGTAAGTTGACAACATATCAAAAATGCTCAAATCCCTGTGAGACAAGTTGAATGGACACTCACTTGGAGAACTAGCTGCCAACTCTCAAGCACCCACTTCCAGAAGGAGGACCAATGGAATGAATCCTACGTCCAGGGGCATGACCCAACAGTCATGGATCCCGAAGGGGAAAAAGGCTTCCCTCCAAAAAAATTCATCTTAGCTTAAAAGATGACTTAATTTTGAGGCCAAAGAAGAAAGTCCCAAGTGGCAAAATATGTGGTATACATGGGATATGGGGTGACTATTAGCAAGGGATGAAGTATTATGTAGTAGCCTGCAAAGAATATCTAGAGTAGACAAGCTCCCCGCATATAGGCTAACCACTAAAAATTGAGGACATTCCTCAACGCAAAGACAATCGCGTCCACAATCGAGGTGGAAGATAGAATTACAAGGATCGAATAACAACTATTTAGCAAAAGCACAACCGGGTAGTTAGCTGAGTTAGGCAGGATACCGTACATCGGGGAGGTTAAAATGCATCAACTCCCTTATAAAACCAAGATAGTGACCTTGGAACCCTACGACGGGAGTACTGACCTAATGGTTTATTTGGATAACTTTTGGACACTATTCAAGTTTCAAGGTTTGGAAAACCCTGCTTTGTGCCTTTGCTTTCTTTTGACCCTCAAAGGAAATGCAAGAATGTGATTCTACCAATTGGCACCAAGTTTGATTCGATAAATTGAAGAGTTGGCTGATCAATTTTTATCACAATTTACCTCCAATCGAAGAAAGAAGTAGCCATGGCACCTTGTTAGGATACAATAAGGTCCAAACAAAAGTCTGAACCACTTTCTAGCCAGATTTAATGTCAAAACCCAAGGAATATCAAAGCTCATAAATAAGGTAAAACTAACCTCATTTATGGCCACCATATAGTCAAGAGAGTTCTTTAAATATTTAGTCCAATAGGAACCTAAGATGTTCCTTAAGGCTAAAACCATCACTCAACTATACATTGCAGCTAATAAGACCAACAAAATAAAATAGCTGAAATGGATAGATCATGTCTGTAATCCGGGGTGAACCAACGGGAAGAGAAGGAATAAGACAACACATTTGCCCGTGATCCCAGAAAGTGGCCAATGACTATACTGGGGAGGAGGGAATATAAACTACTGAGCCTTACCTTATTGAATGACACCCAGACTAACACCTTGATGTAGATTTGAAATGAGAAACTTCTAAAATAGCCTAAGCCAAGAAAAAATTTAAAAGGAGGAAACTAGTCAAAATATTATTTCTACTATCGATCTTTGAGACATAATATTGAAAATTGTCCCTTGAGTAAGAGGTCTCTGGAGTGCCCTTTTTTACTAAAAGGCCGGAGTGGCTTGTGTGTTTTGAGGCCGGAGTGACATTGCGTATGTTGAAGCCGGAGTACATTTTGTACTCTTAAAGCCGGAGTGGTGTGCGTTGCGGATCTTTTGATTCGAAGTGGTGTTGATCCGAAGTGGCCAGATGATGCTGATGTGGCGAGTTATTCATACACCCTGGCCGGTGGATGTTATCTTTCCAATGTTCGAATATTATTATATCCTTATTTTTTAATGACTTTGGTCATAGGTTTAGGGGTCCCCCCTGTTTCTATATCTCTTATCCCAAGTCGGCAAAATACTTGGTTAAGAACATAGTTTCTTTGTACATTTTTTAAAAATTTTAATACAATTAATTACTTACAAAAAAAATATATTGAAAATTGTTGGATTCTACAAAAAAACAATTGAGGCCCTTATTCAAAAGGGGTAACTCAATAAATACGTGGAAAACTAGGATCCACTCTTGGTTACATCAGTAATGAGGACATAGAGCAGCCCAAGCAACCGAGCAACTAAGTTGTTGTTGGAGTGGTGTACATAATCTCTACAAATCCAGCCAAAAGCAATACTTTAAATCAACATGAGAAGATTTCTCCAACAAGTGACAAAAGATAGAAGTAGGAAATGATGTCATTAGCTTTACTAATGACGATATGACACATATAATTACTCCCCATTCAAACCCTCTTATTGTATCTCACTTATTTCAGATAGGATGATTGACTACCAATTGAAACAGATTTTTATTGATAATAAAAGTTCTTATAATATTCTCAACCCTGATACATTTTGTAAGATAGGGCTTAGAAAGAACCAGATGCAACCAGTCGAAGGTATTTTATAAGGGTTGGATAACAAACCCATATTAGTTCAAAAGATCATCCAATTGGAAGTTATATGAGGGACATACCCTAAAATGGCTTCCTAGATGTTGACATTTCAAGTGGTAAACCTACCGTTAGTCTACAACTTCATTTTATGCCAACCCTACTTGGTAGCCCTTGGAGCGGTGACCTCCATCATGCACTTAAAAAATGAAGTTCATGGCCCTATATGAGGTGACAAAAGTCTGAGGCGTTCAAGTTATCGATAGAACCTGCTATCCAAACTAGGAAGGTTAATTGGTGCCGGCTTAGTCAATTGAAGAATTTTACTATCATGATGAGGCCACACTTTGGTAGAGCCAACCTATTGAATATTTCTAGCAAGTTCTTCTAGATCTGATCAAACCAAACAAATATGTCCAAATTGAAAGTTCCCTGTCTTACTGTTTGTGAGAGTGGCTGATGGAGTTCCTTTGCCAAAACTTAGATGTATTCATGTGGACACCAACAGACCTACTAGGAGTTCCAACAGAAGTAACGGTTCACAAATTGAGCCTAAACTCAGGGCACAAATCGATCTGACAAAAGTAGAGAAATTGCCCCATAGATAAGCAGGTCGCCATAAGGGAAGAGCTTAGCAAACTGCTCAACGTGGGATTTATTAGGAAAATCTATTACTTGGATTGGCTGTCAAATAGCATCATTGTTAAGAAAAATAATGAAAAATGGAGGATGTGCATCAACTTTATTGATGTAAATCAAGTATGTTCGAATGACATTTTTCTATTACCAAGAATCAATTAGTTGGTAGTATTTCCAGGCGCTAACTGTTAAACTTTATAGATGCCTATTCGGAGTACATTCTGATCTAGACGTGTCCAAAAAATGAGAAATGCCATTATTTATGAACGATCAAGGACCTATTATTATAAGGTCATACCATTCGATCTAAAAAATATAAAGGCAATGTATCAGAAGCTAGTCAATAAAATATTCGAGGCATAAATTGGAAAGAATATAGAGGTATACATAGATGACATACTCTTCAAAAGCATATTGGCCAACGACCATATTCGTGACTTAACCGAAGTTTTTGAGGTGCTTCAAACACATTGAATGAAGCTGAATTCGACAAAGTGTGTTTAAGGTGACATCCAAAAAGTTCCTCAATTTTATTGTTTCAAACTGGGAATCGAGGCTAATGTGATAAAATCAAAGGCATTATGGACATAGAGCCACCCCAATTTTTGAAGGAGATCCAAAGATTAACGGGAAGACTCACTACTCTCTCCAAAGTCTTAGTGAAATCCACTAAGAAGTATCTTCCCTATTTCAAGGTCTTGAGAGAACCTAAGATAGCAAGTTCCGATTGAGGATAGAGGAATGTCAACAAGCTAGTCTTGAATTGAAGAAATACTTAGTGAAACCCCCTCTTTTGACTTGCCTTATGGAGGATATGGAACTTTTCCTCTATTTGGCTGTCTCGGATGCAGCAGTAAGTTCAGTCCTAGTCAGGGAAGAAGCTAGCATATAACAACCGATTTACTATATCAACAAAATAATAGCAGACAAGGAGACTCGATACTCTCATGTTGAGAAAGTTGCATTGGCCCTGATTTGCAAAGCAATGAAGCTTTGGCCATACCTCTAGGCCCACAAGATAATCATACTGACTAATCAACCTTTAAAGGATATTGAAAGGTTAAAGGTATTCAGATGCTTAATAAAGTGGACCATTGAATTGGACAAATTTAACATAAAATTCAAAATATGTCCATCCATAAAGGGCCAAGTTCTAGCAAATTTTATAGTGAAGATGATGATCTCAATTCCTGAGATTCTTGAAGGACATGAATGCTATAATGCTTGGTTCCCTATCGAGTTAATTTGATATTATCAGTCTAATTTGGATTAATTTTTTATATATTAAAAATAATTATATAATATAAATTTTAAGAAAAAATCATAACAAGGAAGCAAATTTGGAGCCTAAGGCACGCCCAACGTGAACTCATGTGCATTTGACAAATTGGGCAAGCCTAAGAAGTGCCTGTGAACTACTTGAGCCCAATTTGGGCAGCTTTGGAGGTTGCCTGATGTGTGCCTAAAGTGGTGCTTGAGCATGAATACTAGAGTGCTCGCACTTGAGGAGCTCCTAAGGCGACACTCATACATGGATAGGGTTAGGCACAATGCTTGATGCATTCCTGAGGTGATGCTTATACGCCGATTCGATTATATAAGGTCGACATGCAATGTTTTTAGTCATTTCGCGCGAGAAGATGAGAAAGGAAAGAGAAAGTGAAGGAAAAGACGAGAGACAAAGAGAAGAAAAGAGATT
The DNA here is from genome assembly GCA_025585075.1 of Nepenthes mirabilis. Taxonomy (NCBI): domain Eukaryota; kingdom Viridiplantae; phylum Streptophyta; class Magnoliopsida; order Caryophyllales; family Nepenthaceae; genus Nepenthes; species Nepenthes mirabilis. The sequence continues at coordinate 6,454 of JAODPA010040629.1, read as the reverse complement.
TTAAAACATCCCTTAGTCAGCTCTATTAATTTAGATGTTGAGATAATTATTCTTAAACCCTATCTTTGAATTATCTCAATTTTTATTTAGTTTCACTTACTTTTGATGGATTTAATAACATGCATGCCATTTTATTTATTCTATTTTGATTCCTCATGCATGTATGTCACTTTTATCGAATGTTTTAAAATTTTACTTTAGTTTTTTTATTATTTGAAGATTTTTACTTGCTTTGTAAATATGGATAAATATTTTAAGATATTATATTTATGTATAAGAGTATTTGCAAAAGAAAAGTCATAAAAATGTGCATATGGGCTCTGCATGTTGTATCCATGCATGTGCTTCGAGTTGGGTACTATCTTTATATATTTGATTTGATATGTGTATTTTTTTCTATTGTGGAAAGCTTTGTGTTTAACATTTCTAAGTGGAAGGTTCATACTTTTTTGCCAGATAAGAAAAGTTTTGAATTTGTAATATAGGGACCCCTACGATTATATTTTTATGAGAATTATCATAAGGAATTAGACAGAATTGATATATTTTTTACGTCATAATATATTTAAATAGATTTAAGAACTGTAACGATTATCCATGGGTGGCAAAAAAAAAGTGTGTCTCCTTTTATAGAGAAAAATATGTAAATGGCCTGCTTATGGGTGCAAATAGTAGCTTATTGTTTAAGATTATTAGGAGTATGTGTAACTCTTTCTTAAAGTCAATCTTTTGGTCTTTGGTTTTCTGATTTGAGTATATTTTAAAATTTTGATAAGTTTTACTTAAATTGATTAGAATATTGAGATTTTAATTGAGATTCGTAGATTTCACCCATAGTTAAGATTTTATTTTGTTATCTATGATTGTCATTATTTAGTAATAAAACCTACTTTGGTCTGGGTCTGTGACAAATGCTGGCCAAAAGATGGAGAAATTCCAATGTGGACTCTATACGTCAATGGGTCATCCGCTCAATGTGTGAGCGATGCTGGCATGGTCTTGATAATGCCAAACGAATTTGAGATAAAATACTCAATGACATTTGGGATTCAAACTGCTAACAATATGACCAAGTATGAAGCTTTACTGGTTGGGTTTAGGCTAGCAAGGGAATGTTTGGCCAAAAACCTGATCATTCACGGCGACTTTGAATTTGTGGTAAATCAAGTACTCAACAATTTCAAAGTGTCCAATCCGAGTATAGCAATCTACCTTGACAAGGTATAAAATCTCCTATGGGTCTTCAATAAGGTGGAGATTCGCCATTTTTTGAGGGAAGACAACTAGAAGATTGACCAATTGACTAAGATGGCAACATTCAAAAATCTCGAACAATATGTTAAGGAGATGTGGAACCCAAGCATAGACGGATTAGACGAGATGCTTCCAGTATTGAACGAAACAACTTGGATAACACTAGACTAGTGATATCTAAAGGATTGTTCACTACCAAAGGACCTAGCTGAAGCTAAATGCATCAAAAAGATAGTTAAATGGTACACCCTTGTATATGGGAAGCCGTATAGGAGGGGTATTTCATCCCAAATATGTGATACTTAACACCGTCGAAACTAAATATGCTCTGAGCGAGGAACATACTGGCATTTGCAGGGTGCATATTGGCAGAAAGAACTTGACATTCAAGATTATAAGGTAGAGATACTTTTAGCCAATCATGAAGAAGGATACTCCGGAGTTCGTAACAAGATATGAAAACTATTAAATTCAAGGCAATGTCTCTCATTAATCTCACATAGAACTTCAAGCCCTATAGTTGGCTTAATTATTCACATAATGGAGGCTCAACATATTGGGCTCAACAACGAAGTTTATCATTATTGCAGGTCATGAAGTAGATAGAGGCTTCTTCGCTTGCTAAAATTATTAAGCAGAATGTGACAGAATTTGTACGTCAGAACATCTACAAGTTTGGGATATTCGAGATTGTGGTAATCAACAATGGTACCAAATTCACAAGAAAGAGATTCACCAAATATTGCACAAGTCTCAACATCAAATTGGTTCATACCTCAATTACTTATCCCCAAAACAAACATATAAATAGAGGTGACCAATCAAACCCTACTAAACAGGATGAAGATGAAATTGAAAGATATTGGGGGCTCTTGGATGGATGAGTTCCCATCCATGCTATGGGTTTACCGAACAACCCTGAAAGAGCCAGCGTAAATCCTTCAACCTATGCTGTGGGATCAGGGCTATAATCCTAGTGGTGATTGGACTACCTAGTTTTCGAGTCAAAAGTTTCAACCCCAATCACAACTCTTAGTTCCTGAGAGAGAATTTGGACCTATTGGAAGAAGCCAAGGACATAGCCCAAATATGGACAACTGTATACCAATAGTGAATAGCCGGTACTACAATAAGAAGGTGAAGGTATGATGTTTCGAAGTAAATGGCTTAGTTTTGGGGAATATTGAGGCCATGGGTAAGATTGTCGATGAGTTTACGTTGTCCCCCAATTGGGAGGGACTATCTCTAGTATTGGCTATCTTTTGTAATGGTGCATATAAGTTACATATCCAAAACAAAAAACTAGTCCTTAAAGTATTGAACATTCTTTATCTCAAAAAGTATTATCAATGACCCCATCTTTGTACATAAAAATATAAGGGGCATGTTTTATTTACTGCTTAAAGAATGATTGTGTGTTGTATTTATCATATTAATGAAATTAGTTCTTATGTACATTGTCTACATTTCTTGGTCATCTGTATGCTTATATGCAATGTGATGACCATAATCGAGCCTAGGTCAAGTGATTAGTTCTTCACACCTCGCCTGCTAACTTAACCCATACAGTGATGTGGTCTGGTTAACAAAACTATATGGCCTCAATCATAGTCACACACTAACTATTTTATAGACCTGAAGGCTGCAATATCACGTGTCCCATCTCTTTTGAAAGATTATAATAGAGGTCGAATGATAGTAGATAAAATACCATCATTTGGCCAATAAAACCTCAAGGGGCTTTCTTGCATGAGTGCTATAACGCCCTTCCACCATGTAGGTACTATCAGTCAAACATGATTCATCGACTAGGGTCCTATTCAACCAGTCAACAATGGTAAAATCGCCTAGCTAGCAAATAAAAACTTTGCTAAATTGAAGTGTTTCATGACAAAAGCAATGTTAGCAACATTAATCTAAAGATTTAGCTGATGAATGAAACAATTGAATACAAATGGCAATATTATTACATATATATCAAGAAGCACAACAGTTCAATACAAAAGACTACATTTGATTGAAATAATATGAAGCTTGAAGTACACCTAAGACCTAGGACTCAGAGAAGGTCCCAGAGGCAAATTATCCCTTGGCTATCAAAAGTCCTTAATGTCAGAACTCTTGGTGGTTCTAGCGTTCATTAGGTCAAGACAACCTAGGGAAAAATTGGGGAATACTACAGAGATGATCTATTTACAAAGGGTGATGCCATCCCAAAATTGAGAATCTAGGATGGAACCTATCTCCCCAGGTTAAAAACTTCTCTTGAAGTCTTCTTTGAGCTTAGCCCATTCCTTATAAAAATTGTTGATCCAGTTGGCTTCTTGGATATTATCCTCGAGCGAAGCAATTCAGCCTCTAGCTATGGACTTTTTATTAGCATGATTGTGAGACCTCATTATTTACTTGGACAACTCTTTTTAAAGATGCACAACCTGATCACGTAAACTTTTAACCTTGGTTTTGGCAGTCACTGCTCAGAAGGCTAGATCCTTGAACACCACAGGATCAATGTACAATCAAGAAAGGCAGGCAATTTCAGCATTCTATTTGCATAGCCTGTCCCTAACTAAGCACACCAAATCCTAGGACTGCAAAACAAATGAGCTCCTAATTAGCTGCAGGAGTATTATCTGGCATATAATACCTCATGAGTGAGAAATTCTTCATAAGGAGTAACGCTTGATGGTGGCCTATCAGACTTTGGACTTAAAACTGGTGAACCTCTCCAACATAAGAGGGGTAAAGTGTGATAGTAGAAGGGAACTACAAATTTGGTGGTGGCTGAACCCCGCCCCCCCAAATCTTCAAAAGCCTCTGATGAAAAAAGGCCGACCTTAGGGGTATCCTCTGCCTTTGGAAGGCTGACTTTGGAGGCCTCATCCTCCTCTGGAGCCTCAGGTAGAAAAAATAAAGGCCTAGGCATTCCTTCTACTACTCCACCATTATTTACGGGCTCCAACATTGGAGTAGTTGGAGGAACTGAAGCTAACTTACTGGGGGAAGGACTGACCAAAATTGGGACCTATTACTCGACAATAAATGTAGTGGCAAATAGCTCTTCATCATTCATGACTCGAGGCTCAAGTTCACTTATTTCCATGGAAATCACCGGGGGAACCCCTCAAGGATAAATGCTAGCACCTCTTTAAAAACTGGGACACTATACAAAGAAAAAATTGGGGTCGACCTTCGAGATGGTTTGCCATATTTGTCTCAACCATGTCTTCACAGGTTTCGTTAACAGCCCTACCTACAACGGTATTAGAGGATGAGATGGATGAGTCGACAATAGAAACACCTGCTTGCCCAACCATCGCCTTTGGAGAGGTCTCGATAAAAAGCTTCCTTACTTTTTTTTTTTTTTTGGTCTACAAGAAGGAAAGTCAATGATGACTTTTTCACTCAGATTGATCTGCCAATTGACTCATCTAATGCCCTCTTGGCTGAAAAATTACCCGTCTTTCGCAGCTCAATAACATTATTCTATATCAAATCGGTCGATGGCCTAGATATAAAAACCTTCTTGTCCAAAACTATATCAAAATAAATAAAATTGGCAACTTTTCAATTGTTGGAGGGGGTCCAATCAAAAGGAACCTCCATAAAAAAAGCATCGATCCTTTTGTCTCTTAACAAAATTCGAATTCCATCTACATCTTTTAAACCCCTTCCTAAGGGTGAAAGAAGTCCAATTTCCCCCTTGGTTGAACTTGAAAATGACCATAATAGTCCAAGCATCCAACCAGAGATCTCTACAATGAAGAAAGGCACACAAGGAAATGGGATACCTTATTGCATTTGGATGGAGGTGGGCAATAGGAATCTTTAAGGCCCCCACTATTTCGTAAAGCTCCCTAACTAATAGAATCCAGAGGCCCTCATTCAAGTAAACCTCATATATGGCAATAAAGTCACGTCTCAGAAAGCATATCCTCTTAGTGGGTGAGGAAATTGGAAAGGGAATGGTGACAGGAATAATATACCTCTTGTATATATACCATCCCCGGTCAATTGTAAGGCTCAAAGGTATATCAACAACACCCTTGGTAGCGGATAGAGGAGCCATGGTGATTTGAAATTGGCAAGTTACAGAGGTGGCTGGAACAGGAAGTGTAGCAAATCGAAAAGTAAAATATTGAAACGATTTGATCAAAATGACTTGTTTCACTCACTAACACACTCAAAGAAATAGAATGTTTTGGAAATAGGGAACACTTGTCAAAAAGCTGAAGCGCTGCATGACGTCTCCTCCATTGCCTCAGGTAATAATGACTCTGACGATATGACTCTCGCGTTTACAAAATGACAGCCAATGGTTCAGCTTTTCCTATTAAATGAGAATTGGTTCAATTACTTTTTAACTATAATCAATACAAATGTAGAAGACTATGCCAATATTCCAAATAATTAGATGGTAGAGAACATACAAGATTGAGATAAGTAACGACTCAATAAAGTAATAAATAAGGTATTTAATTCTAACTAATGGTTAAAGTCAATCAAGGGATAACTATACACATATGGCTAACCAAATCCAATAACGGTTGAATAAAGATCAACTATTAACGTCTGAATGATTACTAAATTAATTCAAATAGTGATTATACATAAAAATAACGACTGCTATTTAATATAATATAAACCTTTCATAACAGGCGATGGTTTTAGGTTGACCAATCTGCTAAAATTTCTAATATAAATATAGATTCTCAATCAATAATGAGGCAGTTGAATTCAGACATTTAAATGCATACGACAGTAAAATCACACTCTCGTAGAGAAGAGCTTAGAGAGGCTATGTTTGAGATAGAGCCTAGTTCTCCACTCTTACAAACATGCATCCCCCTTTCCTCTAATTTATTTCATTTTTACATCTTTCGATTTTCTTGAAAAAGACCATTAATTTGAGTATTAAGGAATATATTGGGAATCAAATCTTGTATATTTCTAACTTCTCATTTAATTATTGTGGCACATAGAGTCAAGATTTGTATTTATAAAAACTAAACTCGTAATCTCTTAGATTAATTAAAAAATTTGCCAAACTTTCTAATTCGTATAACAATTTGAGTCTGACTAATGTATCTATTACCTATAAAAGGGTGTGCGAAGCGTCAATGACCATAGTGACTCCAATGTCCCTCATTAACATCAGATTTATATAAAAGGGTTAGAATTTTATTCTATAAATATATTA
>JAODPA010040618.1:0-12017 GCA_025585075.1 Nepenthes mirabilis | reverse complement strand
AAAAATAAAATATACGCATTAACCCCACCCATGTCCCTGTGAGAATGCTACCAAAGAAAAATTAGGCGATGTACCAAAAACAAAAAAGATTAGTTGAGGCCAGAGACGCCATCTATGTTGCAGCCTGATGCTTCCGGACTTACAAGCACTTGACCCAGCTGTCATTCTGCTGGCAAAGTGCTGGCATTGCTGAGCGGGTGCAGGCATGTATACATAGAAGAACTCGAGCTGGCCGAAGATGAATAGCGAAGGGAAAGCCGCTGAGCCGTATGGTCCCTTCAATCATGCCTCATCTGCAAGTACTTTGAAAATGAAACCAACTAAGCCTCTGGACCATTGCTTTGGATCGGCTGCTGATATTGAAGTGGGATCATATTGTATTGACTTTTATGCATGGTTTAGCTTCTTGCTGATATCGTAGTTTTGTAGTATGTATATTATACAAAAGAAGGTGGCGACGTCACAAGACCATCTCATTGGTTCTTCCACTAGCTAAGCCTTGCAGTCGGTTCTCCATACCGTGAGTTCTGCCCGTGTAAGTGTTGGTATCTAATCTAGTCCATGGACACCTGCAGATGGTAATTTCATGATAAAGACTCTACTATCAGTGATAGAAGTTGCAAGAATAGAAGAGACAGAAATTATAGTTTGGTAATCACTTTAACAAAGTAGGCTAACTCAAAATTGCATTATAGAATACAACTTTTTGGAATGTGATGCGTCCTTGGATTTGAACTTCGAACAGATTCGGGCTGATCCGCTTGTCCTGGTTTCGGTTCCGTTCACTGAGTTTGGATCCTGCACACCACTAAAAAGAATAGGAAGTCAGTGTATCGGCGGGAAGTTATCCCACCGAAAACACTCCGACGCTTAAGTCAGTAAACAGCATTCGAAATATGAGAAGGTCACTGAAACTGAGAATTAAAAGAGGGAGAGAGAGAGAGAGAGAGCAAGAGTGTGTGTATCTCCAGATGAAAGAGAGACAAAACCATCTTGTTGAATTTGAATGGTGGGGAGGCAGTAAACAGCTGTCAGAAGCATGTTGTATGCCTTGGATTTTTTGAGTGTCAGTAGATAGTAGAGAATTATGAGTATGACTCTGTTGTCATTGTGGGCGTTGTTTGAGTGAAAGCTTGCTAGAATAAGAATTCGCGTAACAGATAGCGTGCATGGAATGAGAATTCTATGGTTTATTTATAGTTGACAGGGTGATCTCCTTTCTTTGGAAGGAGTGATCCCCTGCGTGATTCTTGGTTGACCTGCCTTTCAAAACTGATGCCAGTTGCAAAATGGACCAAGATAGTTTCCTTCAACGGTGGTCAACGATTTTCTAAATTACTTACCTTCATTTTGTGTTTTTTACCGTTGGAGTGCCCCAATTGGTAGAAGATTGGGAAAATCTGGCGCCTTCCTTATGGGGAGAGCGCCGATTTTGTCAATGTCTATTTTTGGGAGCTAGTTGGGATCGTGGAAGATGTTGGGAGAGCCGTTGTTGGCCGTCTGATGGATTGTGGGTTCAAGTGGGTCAGGCCCATAAAAAGCCTTTTATTTTTGGCCTGTTACTACAGTGATTTCGATCAACGCTCGAGTTGACAGTTTGCACGTGAGTTAGCCGCCTGCTGGAGTCTAGACGGTCAACGATGGTGTTGACCGTCTTGGGCCTTTCAGGCTTTGGGCCTTCGCGTCCTGTTGGACCATTTTTAAGTTGACCGTCTGGTATGCTGTTTTTGGGCCTCAGTTGACCATGGGCTAGCCCATATTTCGGTGTACCCATGACTAGCCCCCCATGCCGGTGGTTAAAATTTTAGACTTCGGTATATTCATGATGGGATGCCCCTTACTGCCCTTTGTTGTTTGAGGATCTCGGCAGATTCTATGAAAGGCGGAATGGGATGTTGACTGGAGCTGTTGACCGTCTTTGGCCAGCTCCGGAAAGAATGTTGACCAGAGCTATTGACCATCTTTGGCTAGCTTCCGGAAAGAATGTTGACAAGAACTGTTGACTGTCTTGGTCAATTCCGGAGAAAAATATTGACCAGAATTGTTAACCGTCTTGGTCAATTTCGGAGAAGAATATTGACCAAAATTGTTGACCGTCTTAATCAATTCTGGAGGACTTTCTGCCAACTTGGATTGACGCATGGCCATCAGCCGGTTTGCAGGCCAGAAGAGGACACGCGTTTTCTTTTGGTTGGGTGGATATCTAGGCCATTAATGCGTCAGAGATCCGCCTTTTAAAGAGCCAAGTAGGGAGACAACACGTGGCAGACTGACGGCGTCCTTAATGAGGGGTTTTAAAGTGTTTTTGCCGTTTAAGTTTTCCTCTACATTTCGAAAACCTTTTACGCCTCCTAACCTTCGTCTTCTTCATCTCTAACTTTCATTCTCAGAAACCCTAGTCCCTCTTGCAAGCTATGGCATCCGTCGCAGACATCGCCTCCGTTCTTAGAGAGAGTGACGTTAAAGCCTTGTGCGTTGAGTTCAATGTCCCAAAGGAAATTGCATGGAGAGTCCCGGAAAGTAATGACAGAGCCTTTGCTACACCGGCGGGGCATATCACAGTTTATGAGGCCCATCTGAGGAGCAGCCTCCGTCTCCCGTTGTCGGACGATTTGCTGTCCCTTTTGCGAGCCTTACGAGTCCCAATTGCACAACTCCACGCCAATGCTGTTCGGTATCTCTGTACTCTATGTATTTTTCTTCGAAAGCGTTCTAAGAAGCTAAGGATGTCGATGGTCAGGGTCCTGTTTAAAATAAACCAGGGAGGAGAGTGGATATCACTCGTCCCTTGTTCTGGCCTGAAAATAAACACGGCCATATACGACTCGTTGAAGAACTGGAAGAACCGGTTTTTTTTTCGTGAGTGTGGGGGCGACCTGGCCCTTTCCGAAGGACTAGGGCTAGATTTCGGAGGCATATACGGCGACACCGTTTGTGGCGGAGACGGTGGCCCTGGAATGGTTGACTGAATTGATCAAGGAGAATCCTGACGAGTTCAAGCAGGATTTCCTGGTTTCTCGGGCGGAGACCAAGAAGGTGAATTGGGGACCGCCATCTTCGGTTCAAAAACCCACTCCGCCAGTAAGGATGATGAGGCTGGAGGACTCCAAGGGCGTGATCATCCACATGCGGCACATTGACGAAGGGTTTATTGGCCCGTTGCCCGAGAAGGTGATGGAGACACCTTCGACGTCGTCGTCCCGCATCGATTATGTCACTACTGGGATTTGTAGTGGACCTGGTAGTACTGCAGGCCTGTAGGTGACCTGCGAGAACTGGCCGGTGGAATTAGGAGAAGGAGTCATCCTTGCGCAGCCCGCGCCACAAGCGGTTCCTTGTGCAGCGTTGATAGAATCCTTTACGGAGCCAGCTTGCGAGCCAGTCGTGGAGGTGCGGGAGCCATCCGCTAGCTCTCCAGTTGCGCGGACTCCTGCTGTGGAGCCAATGGTGGAGCTTGATCTTCCAGCAACTGCTCTGGAGGCTGTAGTTGTGGAGCCCGCAGTAGCCATGGATGAGACTGAAGAGCTGCTGGAGAGCATTTTGGAGGAGGCTGCCACTAGCTCGGCTCAAGAGGATGGTCCTGGTCCATCGCCACCTAGGCCAAGTCTGGAGGTTAGGCCCGAGAGGCCCACGAGGAGATTTTGTGAGGTATGATTCTTAGTGATGGCTTCCTCGTACTTTTTACTTCCTCAGATTTGTGACTTGTTCTTTGTTTTTCTCTTGTGCAGTCGAGGAAGCTGATTTCTGCTATCTCCAAGGAGGTGGAGTAGCGTGACTAGGCGATCGCCAATAGGGAGGTGGAGATCACCTGGCTGGATGCCAAGCTGGCTGATTCGGGGAGCGAGCACTGCGAGGAGACTGCAGCCCTCGAGGCCGTCTTGGCCGGAGTGGAAACGGAGAACGTTAAGCTGAAGGCTGAGGTTGCTCGCTTAAAAGAGGAAGATGAACGAGGCAAAGCGCACCTCAAATGGCTTGCTGAGCGAGTTGCAACCTTAGAGAACGATCTGAGTCTCCAGATCCGTCCCCACGAGGTCGAGGGCATGATGTATGCACGGCTGTTGGAGGGGATCAACGTCGGTCGGCGCATTGTGCGGTTGATTGATCCTGATTTCCCACTTGAGTTTATCAATCTGTCCAACAGAGTGGTGCTACACAAAGACGACCTCATGGGGTAGCCCCGTGATATTCAGCGGCCTCCGCCGCCCCCGTAGCCTTTTGTACATTTTTGGGACTTCCTTTGTACTTATATAATTTGTAACACGTTCAAAGCAATAAAATGGAAATTCTTTTCACTTTTGTGTCCTTTTACTTTTATCGCATCTGGTGTTAGCATACTTTGTTGTATTGGGCGGCCAACTGGGTTGGCCGGCTGCCGTTGTTGGGCTGCCTAAGAAGCGAGGTTCTTAGGCTTGGTAGGTGGTTGTGTTAATCAGCCTGATGGCGCTGTACAAGTGATGACTTGGGCGGCCAACGTTGGAGAAGTATGCTTCTCCTTTCGACCGTCGCTGACTGATCATGCTACCTCCTCGTAGAGGAGGTCGTTGCATGTGCTGCATAAGCCCTATAAGGTTTTGACTGCTATCGGGCCACTTGAATGACCAAGGCTTAATACGACCGCTAATGGACAGCTTGGATGACTAGGGTTTAGTACGACCGCTAATGGGCCGCTCGGATGACCGAGGTTCATATTAGGCTGCTTATGACCACCTCGATGATCAGGGTTTATAATAGACCACTCATGGGCCACCTGGATGACCAGGGTTTAGATACGATCGCTAATGGGCTGCTTGGATGATCGAGGTTCAAGTTTGACCGCTTATGGGCCGCCTGGATGACCAGGGTTTAACGAGAGGGTGAAGACCCTCTCGACTTAGGGGCAGTCTGGGTCGGGTAACCTACAAAGAAAACATATGCACATGCACATAGGAAGTATGCTAAGTAAACACTTATTTTTTGCGAAATCAAAACAAGTAAGCGAGTGCAAACAATAATGCAAATGCGTACCTGTGTCTGCTACTGGAAGTACCTTTTAAGGTGGATGGCGTTCCACGTTTGCGGAACCAATTTCCTGTCCTGGATCCGAAGTTTGTAGGCTCCGTTTCGCAGGACGGCGGAGACAAGAAAAGACCCTTCCCAATTAGGGGAGAGCTTATTGCGGCCGGCCAACTTGCCTGTGGCCTCGACGCCTCGTAGGACTAGGTCTCCTACATTGAATCATCGTGCCTTAACTTTTTTGTTGTAGTATAGGGCAATCCGATGTTGGTAGGCCGCTGTCCATACTCTGGCAGTATCGCGGGCTTCCTCTAACAAGTCTAAGTGCTCCCTGATTTTTTGGGAGTTAGCCAGTGGGTCGAAGGACTCCACCCTGAGACTTGGAAGCCTGATTTCGACCGGGATTACCACCTCAGTCCCGTAATAGAGGCTGAAGGGCGTCTCGGGCGTTGGTTCATTCAGGGTTGTTCGATAAGACCAAAGAACGGAAGGGAGCTCGTCCGCCCAAGAGCCCCCTGCGTCCTCCAACTTAGTTTTTAACCCATGGAGTAGCGTTTTACTTGTCACCTCCACCTGTCCGTTTACTTGGGGGTATGCTACCGAAGTGTGGACCAACTTGATGTCAAGGCTGGTGCAATACTTGGTGAAACGTTTCCTCGAGAGCTGGGTCCCGTTGTTAATCACAACAATCTTGGGGATGCCGAATCTATAGACGATGCTCTGGCGAAGGAACTCCAGGACGTTATGCTCTGTAATCTTAGCCATTGGGATGGCTTCGACCCACTTGGTGAAGTAGTCAATGCCCACGATGATGAATTTTCTTTGCCCCGTGGCAATGGGAAACGGGCCGAGAAGATCGAGCCCCCATTGCATGAAGGGCCAAGGGGCCCGAAGGGCCTTCAGATCTGCGGATGGCTGGCGGTGGAGGTTGTTGTGAAGTTGGCAGCTTTCACATTTCTTCACAAACTCCAGCGCGTCTTTTCTCATCGAGGGCTAGTAATAGCCCTGGCGCATGACCTTGAAGGCCAAGCTTTTTTCGCCAATGTGCGACCCACAGATCTCGAGTTGGACCTCGCTTAAAGCGTATTCAGCCTCTTCGGGAGTTAGGCATCGGAGGTATGGAGTCGAGTAGCTACGGCGGTATAGCCGTCCGTCCACCACAGCATACCAGCCGGCTGTCTTCCTGACCCGTTTGGCCTTCTCCACATCCTCTGGCAATGATCCGTCTGCCAGATAGTTTAGAAAAGGCGTCATCCAGTTTTCTGCTTCGAAAATTTGCATTACCTCTCGCTTTTCAATGTTGTGAGCATCTAGGATCTCCCGCATGTCCCTCGAATACTGTTCTGGATTTTCGGCTGCTGCGGCTTTGGCCAGCTGGTCCGCCATCCAGTTTTTAGTTCGGGGAACGTGAACTAGGGTCAGTTTGTCAAAACCCTGGGCGGCCTCCCTTGCCTTTGCCAATACTTGGCCAAGAGAGGGTTGTTCGCCTCAAAACCTCCGTTAACCTGATTAACGATTAGCTCGGACTCACTGTAAACTGTCAATCTCTTGGCAAAGCACTCCTTGGCTAACCGCAATCCGGCTAATAGGGCCTCATACTCGGCAACGTTATTGGTTGCTGGAAAATTGAGCCTGAGGGAGTATTTCACCTCAAACCCATCGGAGGTCGTAAGGACCACTCTAGCGCCACTACCCGTGTCCGTCGACGATTTGTCAACGTGGAGTATCCATTCTGAAACTCTGACAAGTAGTTCCGCGCTTTCTTCGGGCTATTCCTCGAGGACTGGGGTTGTAGTATCGATAATGAAATTAGCCAGTGCTTGTACCTTCACAGCAGGCCTGGGCTGAAATTCGATGTCGAACTCGCCAAACTTGATAGCCCATTTTACCAACTGTCTAGAAACGTTGGATTTCTGGAGTATGTTTTTCAGCGATTGGTCTGTGAGGACCACTATTCGGTGGGCCTAAAAGTAAAGTCTTAACCTTCGTGCGGAGAATATTAGCGCCAAGGCCAATTTTTCTGCGTGTGAGTAACGGATCTCTACGCTGGTCAACGTTTTACTCACGTAGTAGACCTGCCGCTGAGCGTCAAGGTCCTGGTGTACGAGGACTGAACTGAGGGACGCCTCTGACACTGCCAAGTAAAGATATAATTCCTCTCCACCCTTGTGTGACCCCAACAATGGCGGGCTAGCCAAATACCATTTTAGTTCATCGAAAACGGTTTGGCACTTTGCTGTCTATTGAAACCCATTGGATTTTGTTCCTCTAAGGGCTTTGAAGAAGGGTTGGTACTTGTCATCGGACTTCACAAGGAAGCGGGACAGTGCGGCCAGCCCTCCAGTCAGTCGCTGGGCATCATTTACGTTCCGTGGCAGAGCCATGTCGGCGAGCGCCTTGATCTTCTCTAGGTTTGCTTCAATCCCCCGTTGGGAGACGATAAAATCCAGAAATTTTTCGAAGGTAACTCTGAAGATACACTTAGCTGGATTCAGTTTCATGTGATGCTTACGGAGCACCTCGAATAACTCTTCCAGGCCACGGATGTGGTCGCCAGTGACCTTACTCTTGACGAGCATGTTGTCGACATAGACCTCCATGTTGCAACCAATTTGTTTTTCGAATATTTTGTTGACCAGCTGTTGGTAGGTTGCTCCAGCATTTTTAAGTCCGAAAGGTATTACTTTATAACAGTAGGTGCCCTGATCGGTCATAAATGAGATGTCCTCCTCATCCTCCGGACTCATCCGAATCTGGTTGTAACCCGAATAGGCGTCCATGAAGCTTACTAGCTCATGTCCAGCTGTTGAGTCAACTAGTAGGTTGATCCTAAGCAAGGGAAAGCTGTCCTTCGGGCAGGCCTTGTTAATGTCGATAAAATTGATGCACATCCACCATTTTCCATTGCTTTTCTTTACAAAGACGACATTAGAGAGCCAGTCCGGATAATGGACTTCTCTAATGAAGCCTGCGTCCAGCAGCTTTTTGACCTCCTCTTGGATGGCGATCATCTTTTCAATGGAGTGGTTCCTCTGCTTCTACCTGACGGATTTTCGGTGGGAGTCAAGCCCTAACTTATGGACCATTATCTCAACTGGGATTCCAGGCATGTCCGCTGGAGTCCATGCAAAAAGGTCAGGATTCCTTCGCAGGAACGCAGCTATTTCATCACGCAGTGGTCCGGTGAGTGAGCCGCAGATCTGTACATACTTATCCGGCTCTTCCGGGTCCAGTGGGATTAGATCCATGGCTTCATCGGACTGCGCTTGCTGAAGGGCTGTCTCGTCCCGATGGTCGAGTTTCCCAACTGTTCTAGTGCTGCCGCTTGGGGTAATCTATGACATGTAACAGGTTCGTCTAGTAACCTGATCGCCCAGCACCTCCTCGATACTGTAGGGTGTTGGAAACTTCATTTTGGGGTGTGGAATCGAGGTAACCGCCCTGAACGCAGTTAAGCATGGTCTGCCTGGTATGGCGTTATACAATGAGGGTAGGTCGACCACCAGGAAGGTGAGCACTCGACTTGCTGTTTTTGGATACGTACCCAAGGTGACCTCCAATTGGATGGTCCCATGAACGGGCACAAGCTCATTATTGAGGCCATATAATGGGCCTTCGACAGGTTTTAGTTGATTCTTTTTTAAGCCTAATTTGAAGAACGCATCCAAGTAAAGCAAATCTCTAGAGCTTCTATTATCAATGAACACTCGCTTTAATTGTTAGTCAACACTACCGTCCGAAACGAGTGCAGATATAGCGAGGGGATCAGCATGGGGGGACATTACATGAGCTAAGTCATCATCGCTGAAGCTGATAATGTTGTCCGTCGTGCGCTGCTTTTTCCTCCTAGTTTGCTGTTCCTCACCACCGAATGGGTTTCTAGCAAGTCGGGTGGTAACCATGTTAACTACCCCTACTGTAACCCGATTTCGGGGAGGAGACTGCTCCTGTCCCTCTCCGCTAGCCACTCCAGAGCTCTGTCTGAAACCCCTGATGAACTTGGTAAGGTGCCCTCTATAAATCAGCTCCCCGATCTCCCTCTACAGCGTCTTACAGTCCTTAGTCGAATGCCCAGTAGAGCGGTGAAAGTCACAGTACTTCGACTGGTTCCCAAAATTCTTTTTTAGTTGTTTTAGTCACTTTAAGAATTTTTTCTTGCGGATCTGCATGAGAACGTTTGAGCATGTGTCCGTCAGAGGTGTGAAGTTGGTGGGCCCGTAGTCTTTGCGTTCTGGGGGCCCAGTCCGGCGTTGCTTTTGGCGGGAGTGATCACTACCGCCGTACTTCCTTTTTCCCTCTCCAGGGAACGATCGAGGTTGATCTACCCTCTCTGGGCGTTTTGCCTCGTTAGCCTCCTCTGCTGCAGTATAGACCCGAGTGATGGATTCCACTTCCGAAAGGTTTGAGGATTCTTATGAGCCAGGTGCTTGAAGAAGTCTCCGTAGGTCAGCGCGAAGATGAAACTGCCCAATTTCATCTCCTCCGTGATCCGGGGAATCCGTCTGGCCTCTACCACAAAATGATCCAGAAATTGCCGTGGGTTCTCTCCTAGTTTCTGCTTGATGTGGGAGAGATGCCACGACTGCTTCTCTTCCCGTCGACTCGAGATGTACTGAGCCAGGAAGAGATCCGTGAGTTCACGGAAGCTGCTGATAGTGTCTGAAGGGAGGTGATGGAACCAGATTCGGGCATCTCCCTTCAGCGTGAGCGGGAAGTAGCAGCACATCGCTGAGTCTTCCAACCCCTGTAGACTCAGATGGGTGTGGAAGTGATTGAGGTGATCGACCGGATCACTGCTCCTATCGTATGAGTTAAGGGACGGCATCTTGAACTTGGCAGGCAGTGGATGGCTCAGGATCTCCGCTGTGAAAGGAGATCGGTCCAAGTCGATGGCGCGCCCCTCATCTTGGAACACACGGTTCCAGATTTTGTCTACTCACAGATCTGCGTGAGTGGCGTTTGCTAATTTCTTGGAATTGAGGTAAGCCCTCAACTCCATTCTGTCCCTAGAGAGTTCAGCAGCCGGTTGGCTACTGCATCTAGCGGACCTGGCAATCTTGGAGGCTTGCTCCTGTACTGCATTCCCATCTTCGGCCCGAGAGTATTGGAGATTTCTTCTCTTCGGACTTTTTCACGGAGACATGCTCCCGGAGCGTTCTTCAGGCCTGTTCTGGTCAAGAACGCAGGAGGAGGCTAGGACTGGATTTCTCCTGGGTCTCTCGGGTCTTTTGGCTGGCTTCTTTTTCCTCTAACCACCTTTTTTGGTAGCCGATGTAGGGACGACTGTCGGAGGAGCCGCTTGCAGTCGCTGCTCGTTCTGAGTGCAAATTATTTGGAGCAGACGATTGTTGGCTTGCATCTGCTCCATCAGCTGCTAGAAGTAGGGTGCTGGCACTCCGCCAATTGTCCTGTTGACCATGGCATCAGCAACGTGGTCCTGGTCGGGATTGGTGGTGTCTCTAGCGAGATCGCTAGTTTGGGCTCTCGTGTTCACCATTGCGAATGCAGAATCAGACAGTGAAAAAGTGAGCGTTGTGCGAATTTGTGGTTGGCTTTTGTGAGCACTTCCCACAGATGGTGCCAATGATGTGTCCTTGGATCCGAACTTCAATTAGATTCGGGCTGATCCCCTTGTCCCGGTTCCGGCTAGGTTCACTGAGTTTGGTTCCTGCACACCACTAAAAAGAACAGGAGGTCAGTGTGTCGGCGGAAAGTTATCCCACCGAAAATACTCCGACGCTCAAGTCAGTAAACAACTTTCGAAATATGAGAAGGTCACTGAAACTGAGAATTGAAAGAGGGAGAGAGAGAGAGTAAGAGTGTGTGTATCTCCAGATAAAAGAGAGAGAAAACTGTCTTTTTGAATCTGGATGGTGGGGAGGCAGTAAACGGCTGTCAGAAGCACGTTGTATGCCTTGGGTTTTTTGAGTGTCAGCAGAGAGTAGAGAATTATGAGTATGTCTCTATTGTCGTTGTGGGCGTTGTTTGAGTGAAAGCTTGCGAGAATAAGAGTTCGCGTAACAGATAGCGTGCTTGGAATAAGAATTCTATGGTTTATTTATGGTTGGCAGGGTGATCTCCCTTCTTTGGAAAAAGTGATTCCTTGCGTGATTCTTGGTTAGCTTGCCTTTCAGAGCTGATGCCAGTTGCCAAATGGACCAAGATAGTTTCCTTCCACGGTGGTCAGCGGCTTTCCAAATTGCTTACCTTCCTTCTGTATTTTTTATCGTTGGAGTGCCCCAATTGGCAGGAGATTGGAAAAATCTAGCGCTTTCCTTATGGGGAGGGCGCCGATTTTGTCAATGTCCATTTTTGGGAGCCAGTTGGGATTGTGGAAGATGCTGAGAGAGCCGTTGCTGGCCGTTTGATAGATCGTGGGCTCAAGTGGGCCAGGCCCATAAAAAGCCTTTTATTTTTGGCCTGTTGCTACAGTGATTCTGGTCAACGCTCAATTGACCGTCTGCACGCCAGTTAGCCGCCTGCTGGAGTCTAGACGGTCAACGATGGCGTTGACCATCTTGGACCTTTCAGGGTTTGGACCTTCGCGTCTTGTTGGGCCGTTTTTAAGTTGACCATCTGGTATGTTGTTTTTAGGCCTTCGTTAACCATAGGCCAGCCCATATTTCGGTGTACCCATCAGAATGTAATAGCCATTTCTACGTAAAAGTTACCCCATAGGTAATTAAGTTGCCCACAGTTAAGGGATTGAGTCCCCTATGATAATGAGAGATTCTAATGAAAAACTGTATAAAACTATCTACCAATCAGGGAAAGCAGGACTGGTTGCCAACAGTATTTGTGTTGAACTTTAACAAGATTGATTATGTTTCCCCTGGGATAAATTTGACTAAGATGTTTAGACTGTTTTGTCCTCTCAGGGACATTAAAACAAAAGCTGATAGGCAGATTAGTCGTGCGAAAATGGTGCTTTAGAAGAGTTCGGATGCAAAGCTTGCTTATAGTAGTGCTGTTATGACATCCCAATTTTCTAATTTATATTTATAGTGTTATAATTTTTATATATT
>JAODPA010040607.1:0-12019 GCA_025585075.1 Nepenthes mirabilis | reverse complement strand
AATGGATATATTTACTATATTCTACAATAAATATGACATATTTTATACAAATTCTTTTATTTTTAGAAACGAAATTTATTCCTAGGTTTTCATAAAACTACAGTCTTTCTCTATATATGAGTTAACTGAAAACATATCGAAGAAGATCAAGATTAAAATTTGAATATCTAATAATTAATGGTATGTAATAAGAAAAATGCTACACATCTGCTACAAGTGCTATTCAAAATGCAAAGGGTTTACATCAAAAAACACATTCTATATGATTTGTCATAAATCAAAACCTTGCAAATGAGATTTCAGATAATAACATCGTTTTCAATGCCTACGTCGATTTTATAGACGTATTTAGAACCTTAATACTTTTATAAACCTAGTGGGATAATTTTTTATTTTTTATTTGGAAAAAAAGCAAGAAAAAGAAACGCATCTGTTGAAAGAGATGGGAAGGGAAATCTGGCTCAATAAAATCATATACAGTTCTGCTTTAGGATTTATCAATTATCCTACTATTATAATTCTTTTTATACTTTTTTTTTTTAAATTTTGTGTTCCTGCAGACGAAGGGAAAGCAATCGGCATCCAGTCACCCACCACAGACACGAAGCCGTTGCCGGTTCCGGTTTGGCCACACACCTCACGGGCCACCACCCTTCCATAAACGCCAAAATTTTCACTTAAAATCATTTAAACCAACCGAAATTGATTCCCTGCATGTCGAATCCCTCAGGGCAGAAATCGACGGATAACATAATCGAAATCCTCCTCTTTTCTCACCTACGCTATCGCTTTATAGTTGAGCGCCCGAATTTTTGCACAGTAGAATAGATAGACTGGCTATAATATCTGATCTTCGAGAGTCGTCTCTTTCTTACTCCGTTTGATCTTTTTCTTTAGGGTTATTTTTGGGTGTGTTTCTTAGATAATTGAGGTGGGGTTTTTGGTAGAGAATGGAAGATTACAACCAAGTGGGTGAGGGCATAGCTCGTCTTAATCATCATCATCATAGGGGAAATTTTTCCAATTATGTTGCTGCACCAAATGGGAATAATCAGATTTGCTCATTTCAACTTAAAAATTCAGGGGATTTGTGTTTTCAAGCTGTGAAGAATGAAGCCAGTACTTCTCAAAGTCTTCCTTCAAAGTTTCACTACTCTATACTCAGAGGACAGCCATCAACAAAAGCAACAGCAACCCATGTTTATAATCCAGATCGCCTTCATCATCATCAACAGCAGCACGCTGAAGAAGAAGATGATGAAGGGAAAGAGAGGCAAGGAGCCTCTCATGACCAAATGGATGATATGAAGGCTAAGATCATAGCTCATCCTCATTACTCTAATCTCTTGCAAGCTTACTTGGATTGCCAAAAGGTCTTTATATAATTAACAAAACTTTCCCCCTATTTTTCTAATGGTATTCTTCACGCATTCCAATTATTACAAAATTTAAAAAACAAAGTGAAAAGGGGAAGATAAATAGTGTTATGTTGGATTCCCTCAACTCCTAATAGAAAATTAGAGAAGTTCTTTTCGAGGACATATTATTGCTTCACTCTCTGTGTCTGTCTCCTTTGTGGGGTAGGTTGGAGCGCCTCCAGAAGAAGTAGCAAGGCTGTCGGCAGCTCGGCAAGAATTTGAGACGAGGCAGCAATCTTCCTTCACTAGTAGAGTTGCATCAGAAGACCCAGAACTTGATCAATTCATGGTTATGATTTGTTTCTTGTATATATACACAAAATTGAAAATAGTGATTGCCTTTTTTACTTTTCTGATTAATATTTGTTGTAGATAATACATGTATAATTAATATAGATGTTTATAGGAAGCCTACTACAACATGCTGGTGAAGTATAGAGAAGAACTAACAAGGCCTGTTCAAGAGGCATTGGATTTCATGCGTAGGATGGAAGCACAGCTCAACCTTCTTAGAAATGACCGCGTCCGGATCTTTACTTCTGGTAAGCTTTCACTCTTATCATGTTCCTGTTTCTCGTCCTTCGCTTAATCGGTTGTTGCTCTCTCCCCAAAATCTAACCTCCAGATTTGGGAGGTATACTTGTAGGCCTTCTATTCTTTCTCCATCTTTGCCGTTCCGTCATTTTGCTTCACAGTTTTGGCCGAGGTTGAGAATAATATCCACTAACAAATTGGGAAAACCCTAATATCGATTCACGAGTCTAATAGTACTAACTAGTGAAGGAAATGAAAAGAAAAAAGAAAAAAAATCGGTTATGGTAACAAAAAATAGTAAAACCTCTCGATTAACTACAACATAAGATCACAACTGTTTTTATTTTGAAAGTGATAAAAAATGAGAAATGAAAAGATTTAGAAATCAATTAACAGGTTAAATCAAACGCCCAAAAAAAAAGTCAAGAAGAAATCTAAGTGACATTAAAAAAACCTACAGGGAAAAGCCTCATGCCATTAAAAGAAAAACACTACAGGGAAAAGCCTTCACTGTGGGGAAAAAAATCGTGGAACAAACCTGCGAAAGGAGTTCCATCATCTCATAAAATTAACATAAACGCAAATGGGTTGCTGCGGAACAAATGATTTAATACAAATGGTCATTAAGTACTAATTTGCACCAGAACAAGAAGAGCATAAAATGGTTTCTTAAGCTTAACTGATGATGGAATCACACGCTTGCTTCTGTAACTAGTTCGATTTTCGGTGGCAAATTCTCCTGACAGTACATTCTTATTAGAAGTATTACGACCCTCTAGCTACTACTAGCAAGTTAATTAGGCTTATTTTCTCCGGTAATCTGTGTGGCTATCCTATACTGATACTCGTATAGGCATAGCTAGCTAATCGAGGCATCTGGGGTTATCGTTGGTCGGCATTTTCCAAATTGCTCGTCGTCTTCCGGGTGGCATTGTCCAAATCGAGTTTGCCTTGGGAATAAACAACTTAGTACATACTACACAAATAATAATAATAATAATAATAGCCCCATGTTGCCCGTACTGTTGTCAGAATTTCTTTTCACATTTAGTACTGTGAACTAACAGTTCTGCTATTTTTTCGGGTGTTGTGATAGCAGCTCTCTTCGATCTTCTCCATCATTCCGTATGATTCAAACTCGATCGTCCCGTATACTGTGTATCCATTGACTTATGTATGATTCCTTCCGATTTATACGCTCGTAATGCATGGACGACCAAAGCTAATTCCAGCTGTAAAAGGATTCAGCGTTTTCTTAGATGTTATTGATTTGATTGTATAGGAAATTTTGAGGACTTCTCGGAGTTAATATATGTTGGTTGTCATTTGTCCCCGGCATTTAATGCATGCCATGTTGGAGATGATATTGTTTGGTATGGAAAAAAGATATTGCACTGGAAGGGAATAACTGAAAATTGTGAAATAATTTAATGAATTATAAGCTGACAATTAAAATTTTAAAATAAAAATAAAAATTTAATTGTCAGCTTATAATTCATTAAATTATTTCACAATTTTCAGTTATTCCCTTCCAGTGCAATATCTTTTTTCCATACCAAACAANGAATAATAAGTTTATCAAAATACACACTTAGACATTCTTATTTTCAACCTCTAGAACTGAGCAAGTGGGTGATACAAGGCATGTGATCGAGGATGGCTTATCCTTAATTGAGATTTCATCTTTCAATTCTTCCTTTAAGAATTAATAGTTGTAGGTAGAGTTTTGAATATTTCGTACCATTTTAGTAATATTTGTCTTGTCATCATAAATAGTGGCACATTATCAGTAAAATAAGTAGTATCATGCTCTCAAGTTTAAAGCAACTCGTCTTTGAGTTATTATTCTCGAAATACAATTGGAGATTAACAACGTTGAAAGTTAAAGATACATCATATTTTTTGGGAAGTTCTATTTTATATGCATTGTTGCTGATCTTTTTAAGGACCTTGAATGGCCAATCTGCGCGTGGATGGAGCTTAGAAAACTTTTCGGTGGGAAACTGTTCCTTTTGCAATTGAAACCATAATAGATCGTATTCCTTGAATTCTTGTGCTTGTCAATCATTGTCAATTTGATTTTTATATGTGGCCATTCACTTGGCTATATGTTGTTGGGCATTGGAACGCATTTTCTTGGTTTATTGGATTTAGACTTCGTCATCTTCATTGAAAGTTGATGATGGTGAGATTGCCGTAAACCGCCTTGAATGGGGTTTTTGCCATTGATTGACATTGGAACTAATCATAGGCAAACTCGGCTTGTGCAAGTGCCAAATCCCACCGTCAGATATTATTCCCAACAATGCTTCTTAATAAATTTTGAAGACTTCGATTAACAACCTCTATTTGTCCATCCATTTATGGGTGGGAGGACGTATTGAATTTTGAGTTGAGTGTCCATTTTCTTCCATAATATACGCAAAAATATCCCAAGAACTTAGAGTCTCTATTTGAAGCGCTTGTTTTCAGAATTTCATGAAGTTTCACTTTCTTTTCAAAGTATAAATTGACAATGTTTGAAACATTTATCATTTAGTTACACGGAACAAGATGTGCCATTTTAAAAAATTGGCCAACTACCACTATAATAGAGTCTTCGTTTCATTGTGTTCGTAGTTAGACTGAGTACAAAATCAATACTTACATATTTCAAAGGGTCGTGGCAATTGGAAGGAGGGTATGTAATCCCGTGTTTTGGCAGAAAATTTGGCTATATGACATATCTGGCATCGCTTGATAAGTTGCTTGATGTCTCAAAACATCTTCGGCCAAAATAATCTTTCTTATGTGAATGTTAGTATTTTGTCTCGACCGAAATAGCCCACTAATTCACATGAACTTCTTGCAAGAATGCCTCTCTTAAGGAATATTAAGGGATACAAAGTCACTTTTCTTTAAAAAGATAATCATTCAAGAGTAAAAAAAAAATACTTGATCACATTGATCGCACATTCCTCCATAAGTGGACTAAAGAATGGATATTCCTTATACAAGTCTTTCATAACTTCAAATCCGAGGATTTTAATATGCAAAATATAAAATAATGAGTATCGCTAGCTTAAAGTATCAAGCACATTATTTTGGGTTTCGAGTTTGTGCCAAAATCATAAGATTGAAAGAGTTCAACCCGAGTGGTATGCCTCAAATTAAGTATTTGTTTCTTGTTGATAAATTTTCGCACCTCATGATCAGAAAATAAAATAAATTCTCTCGATAACAAATAGTGGTTCCAATATCTTAGAGCTGATACGATAGTAAAAAATTCTTTATCGTAAGTGCTGTACTTTTTATAACATTTATTGTGTTTTTTTACTAAAATATGCAATCGACCTTTTTTCTTGTCCAAGAACTGTTCTAATGCCAAGGTTAGACACATTACAATTGACTTTAAACACCTTGTTGAAATTAGGAAGCAACAAAACTGGTGCCACCATTAGGAGGTGGTTTTAGCCTGTTAAAAGTTGTATCTGTTTCCACTGTCCATTTAAACAAGCTCCGTTTTAAACATTCAATTATCCACCGTGTTCAAGTCATTAATGAATTGTCGTTAAAAAGAAAACCAAGCAGTAAAATCTTTGGACTTCTTATAAAGTGGTCGGAATTAGATAACTTAGTATAATTTCAACTTTGATTAGATCTGCTTTTATTCTGTGATTTAAGACAACAAAATAAGGGAAATAAGAGTGTTAGTGAAGAATTGGCAACTAGTCAAATTGGCATGGAGCTTCATTCTAGGAGAACCAAGAATGCTTGTCGGTGGTGCTCTTGGTTTGTTGCTTCATCTTTTCTAAAAATCAAAATGTCATCAAAATATATTATCATAAATATTCCAATAAAAGATTTAAAGATATGGTTCATAAACCCCATGAAAGTGGAGAGGGCATTGGATAATCTAAAAGGCATGATCATCCATTCATACAAACACTACCACATTTTGAAAGTTGCTTTCTACTTGTCACCAGACTTCATTCAAATTCGATGATAGTCACTCCATAAATCAATCTTTATAAATAGGTCCATGCCACGAAGTTGGTCCGAAAGATCATTCGAGGGATCGGGAACAAGTACTTCATGCTAATTTTGTTTATTGCCCTATAATCAATTCATATTCTCCATGTATTGCTTTTTTTTGGAACAAGTCAATATAACTGAAAGATTGAGACTTTTACAAATTAGCCCCTTCAATAAGAGTTCATCTACTTACTACTATAGTTCTTGATAGTCCCTAGGATTCATCCGGTATGTCAGTTTCTTAAGAATTATTGATCTTATGACAAAATCTATGCAATGTTGGATATCTTGCGGGGGTAAATCGAGTGATAGATCCCTTGGAGTAACATCCGAAACTTCTTTCAAAATGGGTTGGACAATGATAGGGGTGTTAAACGGGGTCTGTGTAGCCATCTTGATCACCTTGGTATGCAATTTTTATAAAAAAAGTTATTCAACATCCGAAGATGATAAAAACACGTCTCTACATTTCTAGTCTTTGAGAGTTTTGAGCAGGATATAGGGGCCTAATTAACTTTTTTTTTCCTCCTTCACGAAAGAATATGCATTTGTAAATCTATCACGAGTAGACCTTCAATTATATTATTAAGGTTATTTGAGTAAGAGATGGCAAGTATTCACAAATATGATATCATATAATACTTCATTGTAGTATCCTTTTCCAATCGAAAAGGTAACCAAATATTTTTTGTCTATGTTATCTTGTTGTCTTAGCATAACTATGACAATTTAGAGAGGTTTGGGTGAGCTTCTGTGGGTAACTTGAGTTTGTTTACTATAATAGTAGATACTACATTAGTACAACTTTTACTATCTATAATGAGATTATACCTTCTCGTACGCCATACACCAACAATGAAAGATGTTATTTTACTTCCAATTGGATGTATCGCCATAAAGAATCCCAATTTTGAGACTATATCAGATTACAAGGAGTTCTACTTCGTCCACATAGGTGAGGTCTTTCGAGGCCTCCTCTTTGTAGGGTTCTTCCTCCACTTGTTCTTCTTCCACCATGAGAGCAACAACCCGGCGATTCAGACAATTTGAAATGATGTAGCCAATTCCTTTATACTTGAAGTACATAGTAGTGGTGCTTACTGGTTTGGATTGGGCCGGATTTAGAGTTGCTTTGTTCTTTAAGTTAGTGCTGAGCAGTTGGGGATTTTAGGCGTGTTGATCGAGGGGCCTCCCAGATAGGTCGATTTAGCGGAACCCCTTTCATACGTATCTGAGTTGTTTCTTTACTTTTATTGCCTGCTTTTGGATATCTTCCAGGGTCTAATATAGTTGAAGTTTCACCACATTTTGAATCTCCCTCCTAAGCCTATCAAAGTATCGAGAAATAGATTGCTCTTAGAATTCCCGCATCTCGCAATATATCATGACCAGTTTAAATTCTCAAGTATACTCCTTAACTATCAAATCTTGCTATAAGCAATCATGTAGTTTGAGAAATAAGATTTTCTTGAAATTTTCAGGAAAAAATTTATTTTCAATTTTTTTTTTAAATTTTTTTTCTATGTTTGAAATTTGCTCTCTAATGTCAAAATTCATTTTTTTATGAGTTCTCCCACCATATAAAAGCATGTTTCTTCAGTTTAATAGCCACAAGTTTCATCCTTACCGGATCCATCGTTTTTTTGAACTCGAAAATGCAATCAATAATATTCATTTAACCAATGAAATTATTAGGTTGGAACTTTTCTTCAAACTTCGGATCTCATTCTTGTAATTTTATGATTCTTGATAAAGTCGGAATTCCATTCAATGAGAATGGCCGGATACATTCTCCTCCGCAGCAACTGAGTGATAGTTGCCATGAAAAGAATTATTGTCTTCAGTGGTCGATCCTAAATCATGCTTTTGGGATGTTGCAGGCCGCCTATGAACATCTATGTGCTTGAGAAATTGTTGCAATTGTTCAACTTGTCTCCTTAATTTGAATATATTAATATTGTAGAGTTCACGTTTTCTTTCTACGAGCTTCGGGATATCATTCTATCATCCTCTACAATGATACAATTTGGTAGAGGAAGAAGAGTTTTGATATTTTAGGAACCAGAGAAGATTCTAATTAATTTAACGAAGGCTAAGTTGACAATTGAAGATAAGTAGCAAGATTTGGAATCCATCTAATCAAAACTTAGAGATCTAATGAAATTTTAGAATATATATTGATAATAAATATATGTGGTGCTTACTCACATAAACTATGTCTAATTTATAGAACTTAGAATAATGAAGTAATTAAATTATATAGTTAAACATTCCTATTTTCAACAACTAAAGTACTTAGATATTATGATTATGATGCAGGATAAAATATAGAAGGAATTGCTAGAAATTTCAAAATAAAAAATAAAAAGAAAAAAATAAAAGTGATAGATTATATAACTCTAGTCACATAAGAGATAGTATTTAAAAATCACATACCTGACAAGGAAATCACTTAACATTTGGAAAATCTTTTAAAAAATGACTTACCCTAAGTATTAGAACTTACTAACAGAGGACAATTGACTGTGATAATATACTTAGGGACTCAGTTATTAATGTATTGAGACTTACTCACCAATAGATGACCATGTACCTTGATAGCCTTTTATAGCCTTCGTTGCTCCATTCTCCGTTGCCGTTGGTATTTTGGAGTTTCATCATTTGACATCTTGAATTAAGCCTTGAGTTTTTCGTTGCCTGACTCATTAAACACCTCATTATGGCTTTGGCTTTCATCATTTGACCGTTGTAAGAGAGCTTCAATATATATCTATATGTTTTCATCATTTGATCAGTTAAGGTGTGCTTCAGAATGTTTTGATTTTTTCATCATTTGACCTAGTGAAGTAAATCTTTTCTGTCTTAGTCTTTAGTTTCATCGGTCTAAATTGGGTTAGGGTTGGGAAAAGCCTTGTTTGCCACGTTTGGGTATAGTATGGGTTTTAAGAAATTAAAATGTTACTATATGTTTGCATTATCTATGGGATTGTTAGTTTAATTTATCAAATTGATTAGCTAATACAATTGTTAGGGTCATTTTTATACTTGGCATATTCCCTGACCGTATATAATTTTTTGTTAGTGTCGGGTTATGCTTCGTTGAAGTGCTGCACCAACACATTCCAGTGGCTGCTTATTCTCGGATCAACATATGTCCCGTGCCTGCTTCTCGCTCGATTCCCGCTCGAGCCCATAATCCAGAATGTCCACGCTCGCCGGGTGCTCGATACCCGCTCGAGCCTAAAAACCAGAATGGTTCCCGCTCGCTTGGCGCTCGATGCCCGCTCGAGCCGAAAATCCAGAATGTACCCCGCTCGCCAGGCGCTCGATACCCTCTCGAGCGCTGGTGCAACGGGCAAAATTTTTGAACTATTTTTTGCACCCTCTATAAATACATGTCTTATGTTTTTGAAACTCTAAGACGTCCAGAGTCTCTTTTGATATTGTTGGAGCCATTCTACTTGAGAGAAGAGTATTCTTCTTACTCTTTAATCTTACTCCATTTGAGAAAACCGAACCTACTACGCTCTACATTATTGTGCCTCATGCTCTAACGGTTTTTTCTACATTTCTCTTTATCGTTTAAACTCTTCCATCCTTCTACCTTCGTTGGAGACGTCGATACATTGAAGAAGGAGATCCAATCGTGGTTGGCAATTCAAGTGGCACGAGAGGGAAGGTTGGCGCGAAGACTGGAAGGTGTCCGGTTCCGTTGCTGCGGGCAAATCCAAGGAGTTCCTTGGTAGGGATCACGTGACGGAAGTAAGTCATTTAGGTTAGCGCGTCGTTACCACCCGGTCTGTAAGTTGATTTTCATAGTGCAATTCTTTCCTGGCCGTTGAAGCCCGGAGGGTTTTTCTTGATTACCGTGGGTATCAAGTTTTTTCTTCGTCATCAAAAATCGTGTCTTTTTTATTATTGCTCATCGTTATATATATTGTGCATACTTGTTATCTCGTTAGCATCTAGAAATAAATATTCTTTACATATATTGAATATTTAATTTTTTTTATTGCTTCCGCTATTATTGCACGGGGTCAAAACTTGATTGTTCACGTTAGCACAAAAGGTGCTTTTTCAACAATTTATATAATTGTTAGGATAAATGGTTACACTGCATAACTTAGGTTTAAGTTTGAATACACAAAATACTTTCTTCCTACGGTTATATTGTTACTGCTATCATTTTAAATGCATTTGATGTGCCAACATCGGATTTCTTTATATATGAGTTTTAGCATATATAATCGTACATAATTAGTCACTTGTCTTCCTATTTAGTGGCTTGTAATAAAATATAATGCGATGTTAAGGAATTGAAATCATAATTAGTAACACGCCTTTACTATTTGTTTCTAACAAAATATAATGTGGTCTAGACATAGGAGTTGAGATCACAATTGAAATCATTTCATTATATCGTTAGATCCATCACATTTCAGTGTTTATTGTAAGCGAGACAAGCACGTATACCCTACATGCATAAAAAAGCCTCTTGTGATATGGATTAGTTATATTTTTTGAGCCCATTATCTTTGCTATATAATATCGTGTTTTGTACTAGGGTTTTGTATGATTAAGAAACACAATTTATGATCACTCCTCTTATAACTTTAATTTTGAAAATAGCAAAATATATCCACCTTTGCCTGTGATTTTTTTTTCTCTTTAGAATTT
This sequence comes from Nepenthes mirabilis, assembly GCA_025585075.1. Lineage (NCBI taxonomy): Eukaryota > Viridiplantae > Streptophyta > Magnoliopsida > Caryophyllales > Nepenthaceae > Nepenthes > Nepenthes mirabilis. The sequence goes on along the minus strand of JAODPA010040607.1, from coordinate 1,376 downwards.
TTGTACGTAAATTTAATATTTTATTGTGTAATTATTTATTACTTTACTACTATTGATTTAGCATTATTCCATCTCCTTCTAACCCTCTTCAAAAAACCAATTAGCCAGGAAGGTAGTGGTTGCCTGATGTTTAGCTACTAATTCACTTGCTCGTAATGGATGTTCGTATTGCAATTAAAGATTATAGGTCAGAGGGAGTCTATCCATCGGAAGAGGAGGAGGAGAATAGCGGAGGAGGAGAGGCAGAACTTGGTGGCGGTCAGATTGACCCCCGCGCCGAAGACAAAGAACTTAAGGACCATCTTCTGAAGAAGTACAGCGGTTACTTGGGCAGTCTCAAGCAGGAGCTTTCCCAGAAAAGGAAGAAGGGAAAGCTGCCCAAAGAAGCTCGTCAGAAGTTACTAACTTGGTGGGAGTTGCACTACAAATGGCCATACCCTTCGGTACGATTTTCCTTTTGATTTGTTTTTTTTCCTCATGACCATACCTTTCGTAAGTATGATATATATGATAACTTTCATGTTTTTATCTTTAGCCCATCTAATTTTCAGTCTTTTAGCTTCAGACTATTATGTTCTTTGTCATTTTAGTGAATTAAGTACAATCAAGTATGAAATGTTTGTCAAATTCCATGTTAGAAATTCTTAGTATTGATATTTCTTAAGTTCAATATTCCAAAACCACATAATAGATTTTACCAACGTTATAGTCTTGTGGATGCATGATCAAATGAGTGAGAAATCAAAGATTTGAGACTGTTTATTAAGCACATATTTCACTTAATTTATGAAGTAAAGGTAGAATTTATCTTGAGGGGCATCTTTGAAGTTCAACTACCAAATATTTTATTTTTCATATCTTTTTTTAATCAAACTTAAAAACTACTACTATTCTGAAAAATCAAACATTATCACTTTACGTAAAACAGTCTTCATTTAAGAATATGTTTTCTTTACAGCATGTTAATTAATACTTTATTTATTAAACGTGACGATGTTCACACAGGAATCGGAGAAGCTGGCGTTGGCCGAAGCAACGGGTTTGGACCAGAAACAAATCAACAACTGGTTCATAAACCAGAGGAAGAGACACTGGAAGCCTTCCGAAGAAATGCAGTTTATGGTCATGGATGGTATTCATCCTCAAAATGCAGCCCTTTACATGGAAGGCCATTACATGGGCGATGGCCCCTATCGTTTTGGGTCATGACCCATATCAATGACCGGCTCAATCTATCAATCCATATGAGCTAGTCAGATCAACTGCTTTAGGGATGCATGGCGCTGAGTTTGGCTTGCTAAACTCACACAATGAGGAAAGTACCCCGTGCCAAGGTTTGGGTAATGTGTCAAACAACCCAATTCCTTATACATATA
>JAODPA010040596.1:0-20759 GCA_025585075.1 Nepenthes mirabilis | reverse complement strand
TAAGGTAAACTGTTTAAATATAAATTTATATAATAAATATAAAGAACAAAACAGTGCAATTTATGGTGTAGCGTGTTTTTCAAAAACTAGCAAACCAAATGGACCTTTTTTCAAGCCAAAGTAACCAAGCCACAAATTACATTTTGACCTTGCTTGGTTGTAATTTGGGCTGTTTAATAAATAACCGTACATAGCATCTCTGTAGTTGGCATAGCTTTCTATATCTTCTTTCTTCTTGTAAATGGCTACATATCAATGTGCTTTCCCTGACTACTATGACATCTTCTTGCAACTTTGGGTTTTATTAAACAATCAATTCCTCCACTATAAGAGCATCTGCTAACTGTCTTCTGAATAGTCATCTATTTTTATACATGTCAAAAAAAATTTCCACGTTTGATCAGGGGTTAAAGAGGTGGGGCTCAGGGAAGAGAGTTATGAAGGTTCAAGTGGGATAGGGGAATTTTTAAGGGGCTACAGTAGATGCATTGGATCAAGTCAGTCGTTAAGCCATCTTGGTTCCACAAATTTCCAGGTTGCTTTAGCCTAGATGTCTTGACTTTTTACTTCTTTTGGAGGTGGGGATTAAGAAGTTTATTTCTTGCCATCAAGTTTTCCTTTGATTTCCATGCAAATACTTCCAACTATCTTTTTTGTAAGATAGCTGATGGCATGGCGTTGTAGACAATAATCTCTTGAGATTAACTATGATTATTTTACAAAACACACATGTACATGATAAAATTACCCAATGTTACCTACAATGTGGATTGTACCATCACATAAAAAACAGGAATGCTGAACCATGGCTACTGTCCAATTCAATAGGATGGGCAGTCAACATGTACTAAAAATTCTAATTATTAGATTAATGTCAGTTATAATTTGTGATATCGAGTGACTGATACTATGTAGTTGTGAAGAATGCTAATGTTAGGTGATTATATTATTATTTGTCCTTTTATTCATGTTTATATGGCTTTATTGGCTTTCAATCCAATAATGTGTTGGGTACATCTATAATGGCAATAAAATAATTACACGTTCCCATATATTTGGAGGAAAGTTGAATATGGTATTCGGAATAGCTAGGCATTCCATGATTCAGAATCATCGGTCTTAACCTTAATTCTAGCTCTAGGGTCATAGAGAATTGCGGCACTGATATAGCTGTTTCTTAATGAAAGACGGGAAAGGGGGAGTTGGTGGGTATTGAACCCAAGTTACTGGCTTGGGCATGTAGGCATCCAACCATCAGTTTACAATTGCTGTCATAGCATTCAGGTCAAGGTGTCAACAAGCAGTGACGCTGGTGGAGTTGTATGTGGCATGAGATACTTGACTAGTACTAGGAGTTGTGCTTGTGACTGGGTGGATGTAGCTTTGATGAAATGGTGACAGAGAGAGAATGTCATGAGCAATGTCGACATTTTCTAACATGTGTGTCGATATTTATCAATATGAGTGACTGGATTGTTGATATGGGCATCGACAATATAAGGTTTGCATAGACAATATCTTAGGGGCATTGACACTGTCAAAATAGGGGAGGACACCCTTAGCATGGAGCACGACTGCCAATTTCCAGACTAACATGGGATGAATGAGTTAGCCCAAGTCAATGATATATTTTTCTTAGCACCGAGAGGATTGAAGCAAGTTTTAGGGGGGAATATAGAATCACAATAAAGTCGTCTACGAACTTGATTGATTCATAGAGATATGCTTTTGCGATAATTTGGGGTTTCAATGTTTACTCCTAGAAATCTTGTAAAAGCCAACTAACCTTTGTAGGGGACTATGGTGTGTTTAGCTTTTGACCACCTAGGTTGTCATAGTTTGTGAGGCACTACATATCCCTTAAGTGAGCTATCCTGTGATGGGGATGGGTTCTATGCATGTCTGGAGGACAACCTAGGGTCATCATGAGGCCAGGGCCAAGTGGACAATATCCAAGAAGTGTTCAAGAGCTTGGTAATGCAGATAGTCTTACACTAGGAGTTAGAACCCTTGATGTGCATTCAAGATGGACTATTGTTTATAATACTCAAGAAGTAGTCTTTTGAGGTGTGGGATGAACGCTGGGTTTCTTGAGCTGGCTTCTGCTCTTGAATCTGCAAGCATGGAATGAAGTGATATGTGCTATGTGGCATTGAGATTAGGGTTGTCGGTATGTTATGTGTTGAGACACAAGGGATAGAACATGTTATCATGTTTGGGTGACGAAGATGTTTTGTGGGAAGAGATGCCTTCAATAGTGTCAAGAGCGTTACTAGAAGAAGGGCTAATGAGCTTGGGTTTTGGGAATAGTGTATCATATATACGAGCGGTGTGCTTGGGTGGGTAGTGAGTCCATGTGTCAGTTGTAACAAGGGTGTTCCTGATGTCAAGGTGCTAGATATTAATTCGATGTGTGCAAGCGCCGAGTAAGGAAAGAGAACCTATTGATGGGGTGTGAGCTATCGTGATGGTGTGCAAGGCGCTAGAAAGAAATTTGTTATATGTCGTGAGATTCTTGATTGAGAGGCTCATAAGCCTCGATGTTAAGGCAAATGATGCGGGACCCATCGGGAGGGCTTCAATTTGCAAGCCTCATGTGACTAATACTAAATATTAAGCTGAGTTAGGTTGACCTTGACTTAGAAAAATCCTGACGCTATGTGGCCGATTTCCTCTCGATAGAAGTTTACCGTGACACTAGGCTTTCCTGTCATTTTGACGTAATCTAAACTTACGCTTGAGTAGGCCAAGAAATTAAAGGACATTGAAAATGAGGGTCTTCCTACTTGATACCAAGAGGACTAGGCAGAAAATGCAACTGTGCAAGACGTGTAATTAATCTAGAAAAACTTTATTTGTGTATAGTGTAACAATACTTGGAGTTTTATCTTTTGATGCAGAAATTTTTACATCGGTAGCAGAGCAATGGGGCAATGTTGATGTTGGTGTCCTAGTATGTGGTCCTCCAAGTCTAGAGTCGAGTGTTGCCAAAGAGATCAGGTCCCAGAATTTAAAGAGAGGACACCATCATCCAATCCTTCATTTCCATAGCCATAGTTTCGATCTGTAGATGGTCGGCACCTTCATGTATATCCGGTAATTGTATGTGGCACTTATCCCGTCTTGTCATTACTTGGTAAATACTTAAGTTCGTGTGGGAACAGCTTATGCAAAATATGCTAGTTAAGGCACTGCAATTTTTATGTGCATACGTACGAATGTATATATGTATATGTGTTTGTTTGTATGTATTATTCTGCTGATGGGAGTTTCAAACCTGCTTGGTTGGATGGGGAAGTTTTTATACGATTCTGACAGTTGGGGAAAGAAAGGAAATATGTATGCATATAGAAAGTCTTACCTGATGCTTTTAGTTGATATTTTCCACCAAGCAAACAAGCCCTAATCTTTATTCTCGTTAATTATTAATTACTGCACATGCTTTGTTAATACTGCCCAAATTTGTGATAATGCAGGTTTTTTTGCTATTTTTGATTTTATTTTAAAGAAAATATGGATTTGAGTTTACTTGCTGATGATTATTTGGTCCATTGTAACAGTAGAGGAGTTATTTTAGATGTTTGACAATGATGTTTGAAGTCAACCAATTGGGTGTCAAGAAATGCTGTGGGGCAGCCTCTGGTGCCTAGGACCGGTGCCAGTGAGGCAGGCTCCGGCCCCATTTCACAAGCGTGCTTGCCAGTCATTGTCCAATTTGAATGCAAATGCGCACTGGTGCTAGGGCAGCTAAGACTGCTTGGCTAACTGGTGTTGGACAGTGGAGCCTCTACTGGAGGTATTTGATTCAATTTTACTGTTTGTTTTATGAGCAAAAGCGTTGCTTTGGTTGGAAAAGAAAATTGTGGGGCAGCTTACAAGGAAAATCGGATCTTTTGGCATGGATTTTTGATATTGCCAAAGGTTTGTTTATTCTGTGGTCTAACAATAGTTGTTTAGAAGATTCAAGCTGAGGCAGGAAGGAATTGGATGAATTAGCCAATGTTTCTCATCCAGTGTGATAGTAGACCACATGGATTTCAATTCAAGGATTTGTTTTTCTTTTTTTCCAGATCAAGAGAATACAATAATAAAGATATCTACTAAAAATTAGTAATCCAATAGGATGGATCCTAAGTAAGATCAATCAAGGGCATTGAGATCCTCTCTAATATGATAGTCATTGGAGAGGTTTTACTACCTAAATGCAACCACAGATCTCATATTCAACACTTTGAGAGAGAATGCTATGCTGATTTTAACTACATGAAAAACCACAAAGATTTAACCATTAAAATTGCAACTTTGATTAAAACCACCATAGCTGTTTAATGTCATTCTCAAAAACGTCAAATACAAATCTAGTGGTTGAGACAGTCAGTGTGGTCAGATTATCCAAAAATCGCTAACTAGTGTCCCTTGAGTGGCATGTTTGGTTTTTACTATTCATGAATCATTGTCATCACCGTATTTGCTGGAGGAAATTAATCAAAGTTGGGGACTTGAGAATTTAAGAACATAATTTTGACAGAAATAAAAAACATTCACCTGAGCTTTTGTTATGGGCTTCCGTTAATCAAAGTCATGAGCTTCCAATGCACTAATCTGAACTTGTCCATTATCCTATAGCATCCCACGATCGTAGGAAAACCCATCACCGGGGGGAAGTGTTGGGGTCACTCCCGAGTGGTATGTCCGCGGACTCCATGGAACAGATGGACGAGGACTCTTTCAAGGCACCATGTCCGAGAGGTATCTGAGGACTTGGACGAGGACTCCATCCACGTGTGCGTTGACTTTTTCTCTCATTAATGATCTGCAGCAGCAATAAATGCGGCCACAACTTCCAAGGTGCTGCAGGCATGCTAGGCGTGCGCCTGGCAGGCCGCCTGCCAGGCGGCCTGGCCTGCCAGGCGGCCTGGCCTGCCAGCCTAGTGCTAGGGTAGCCTCCTAGCCTTTTTGAATATATATATTATTTACATGTATATATATATTGGGTGGTTGAGATCATTTATTATCATCAAGTGAGAAGGCTTTGTGAGTTGTGGGCTGTGCCTTTGGAGCAACCACTTTGTGAGACTTGAGAGAGAAACACTTAGAGAGAGAGTCGTACACTTGAGATTGCTTTTCTGTAGTTTGAGCTTGTGTAGCTAACACTTGTAAACAATCCTTTTATAGTGTATTCTTTCGTGGTTTTTCCCTTACTTATAGAAGGGTTTTCCACGTTAAACTCGTGTGTTCCATCTCACATTTTCTCTCTACCTCTCACGTCCGTCCGAGAGCCTTTGCTCTCTGTTCCTGTCCGAGCGTTGTGTCCGCTCGGCCTTCCGCGCGCTTTGCTCTAACAGGAAGCTCTAGTTGTGGTTGTAACTTACAATAATACAAAGCTCTTCAGCTCGATTCTGGGGTGCTTTTGCTTACACGACATCATGATTGTGATTGTGATTGTGATTGCTTACGCACCCAGCAAAGCTGCGATGAGAGCTAGAGTTTCTGGCAACTCTATTCCACTAGAGATATCACAGGGTTGCTGGGGGTGGGAGGGGGGGGGGCGGTTTGGAAACGCCCATTTCGGTTCATCAGTTTGCAAGGCAAAGCTCATTGGCAAGCCAGTTAGGATCTCTGGCATGTGGACGGATAATAAACAACACATCCTGCGCCGGTAAAAACTAAACAACATATCTAATGCAAAGGACTGTTGCAGATCACTTCGTCAATGTCGGTGGCACCTACTGCTTATGACTCTCGTAACACCTTCATGGCTTCCACCATTGACTTGATGATAACAAAAGAACTATAATATGAGTTTGTCTCAACTGATTATCAGTGGAATTAATGAACTAGAGAATTAGAGAACCAATGATTGAGTCAGTGTCTAAAATGATGAAGAGTTTACATATTTGTAGGATGATCCAAAATTTTGGATCGAAAAATAAAGAGCCATTAAGCTCATGCAAGCCTAAACTTGGTATGTCGTAAAACCAATTCCATAGCACTGTCAGGGGCAAGGAACTATATACAAGGAGTTTCCTGCACTAAGACTGTAGGAAAAGTACCATGTACAAAATTTTCACCCATAACATCATAAGGAGTCTATTTACCTGGTTTATTTTTCGGTCATATTTATTTGGGCTCTTTACCAACATTTTTCCCCATAACATAGCTGATCATGGGCCATGTTACCATGTGAACGTGGCCAGTAAGAGCAATCTTTCATTATTTTTGCGCAATGGAGTGACATAACAAATTTGCATGATGAAGCCATGGTTGCATGGCCTATTTCGTGACGGTCAGTAGGATCTCAAGTCCGGCTCAGTAAACTTAAATGTTAAACCAACAATGTAATAATACAATCCACAACCACACCAACATCAACACTCACTCATATATTAACAAACAAATAATGGTTTACAATGAGAATTTTCTTACATTTATGGACGGCTAAAAAATAATCAAAAGAATAGCGCAGCTGTTCTTTATACAATTATCAAACAGCTGTATAAAGGTTTTCTCACATGTGGGAAAAAAATGAAGATATAAAACAAACATGGCCCACAAGAATAACTATTTCACAAAGATCACACTCAAAAGACAGTAAGCTGTACGTACCCCTTTTTCTTTATTTTAATGCCCTAAAAAGCTGGCTTCCAAGGGTCACTGTTGGGGTTCCTTCACCCAGGCCTGTCGTCAAGTTCATCTCTTTCTCGAGTATCCGATCAAGTTCTGTCACGACATGGCTCATGGCGGGGCGTCTTTCACTGGAAGGGTCTGTACATATAATAATCAACTGTACAAACTCTTCCATTCCTTCCATGGTGAACCTATTCCCCAATCTTTGATCCGCAATGCTAGAAATAGAGCTGAATTCTGTGTAATTTTGTACCTATTTATTCAAGGGACAAGTAGATGTCAAAAAAAAAAAAAAAATGAAAACAAAAGAAGAGTCATCATGCCATCACTTCCATGCACTGATACAGAAGAAATCATATCTGAAGATGAAGATGAATGGGAGAGGGCAATCAAGTAGATGATGTAGGAGTATGGCATTGAGATGGTTACATACCCATTCGGCCAATGCTTTATTGGAATCCAATGAATACAACTCTCTTGCTTCTTGCCCGCTTACCAACTCCAATAGAAATACTCCAAAACTGTACACATCACTTTTCTCTGAAAATCGTCTGAACTCCTTAACCCTACATTTTAAATAAGGAGTATGTGTCCGTGTCCAATCAGCTGCATGTCACTATATTGTACAAGTCTAGTAAAAACAGGGGATTCAGAGTAGTACTCTGGAGCAAGGAAAATCTCATCAGCAGCCACTTGTGATGATGGACCTGCTATATCAAATATTCCAAGGAAATTTCGGATCCCCGCATCTGCAACCTTTGCAATAAAATTCTCGTCTACTAGGACGTTGGTGGTTTTGAAATCCTTGTGTACTAAACGTGGACTGAGGGAGTGGAGATGAGCCAAACCTGCAGGTTACAAAAATTGAAGAAGTCTTCAGCCATATGGAGATGTACCCATCTACATATCTGAAGCAGGCAAAGCATGGAATTTTGAGATAAAAGAACAAAAATAACCCTTAGTGAAGTTGCCGAGAATATGAGAGATTGTCATATGAATTTTCTTTTGCATTAGAGAAAAAAAAGCTAATGCCAGAAAAGCCACAATTGCTCACTGATTTTGCAGAAGAAGGATCACCTTTAGCTGCCCCTAAAGCTATAGAAAGCCTGTGCTTGAACTCTAGCTTCTCGCGTGAACCACGACCCGCTCCTGTAAATCCATCTCGAAAGATTAGTGAATGAAAACCTAAATCAAAAAACAAAAAGAAGATTGTACCAACTTTACCATATAGGTGACTGGAAACACTTCCATTTGGAATGTATTCGTACACCAGGAATTGTTGATTATTTTCCTGGCAGTAACCGAGAAGAGTCACAAGGTTCCGATGATGAATAGACGAAAGGTAGCGTACCTGATTGGAATTATTGGCTAAATAGATCAAAACATGAATCAGAAATGCAGATAGCAGGGATAAAGAGAAGTATTCATCACAATGCAAGTAACAGAATGACTCAGCATCATTGTAACACATCACAAAGAAATTTTTAGTGACAGGTACAGCCTCTCATTTTATTCAACACAGCTAGGCCCCTTGCTGTGAATAATATCCTCTTCTTGTCCAAGCTAAAATATTCTTGGAGAATCATAACATGCATGAATGTCCATGACCATAGTTTTATATTTCATTCGGTGCCCTCATTTATCATAGAACCTCACGCTCAAGGATGACAAAAGAAGAACAATGTCCATTAACGTTAGTGTGAATTGATTTTCTAAAGTGAACATATATCTTGATTCTCCATAACAGAAATGAAGACAATAATTTTAGAATTGCAGTATCAACCCCATTGCAGGATGTTATGAAGCCAAAATAATCACTATAATAAGAAGAGGGGGGGGGGGGACATAGCTATACTTATTAAAACTTCAATGAAAAGAAAAAAAAAAGAGAGGGGATAAACAGTCTAGCAAAAATAAACTACTAAAACTTTCACTGGCTAATACATGTTAATATCCATCAAATTGGTTGTAAGGACTGGTAACAACTCATTGGAAAGAGGAAGTGAAATCACCTACCACAAAAAAGCATGGACTCCAAGTTAGGAACCGCGTGATGAAAGTGTTAAAAAAAAGAAAAAAAGGTGAAAAATAGATTCACTGAAGTTTAATTTTTTCAATTAAGTTGTACAGCAAGTGATTTAATATTGAATGGATGGGCAAAAACTGTGTAGTTGCATTAGCCAGAAGACAAGTTTCAACATTTTTTTCCCATGACATAATCAAGTGAACGTAGAAAACTAAGTTAATGCTCTATTAAATTTCTGAAAATGGATAGCATAAACAACAGATGAGGTGAGAAAGTGCAGAGCAAGGGGGAGTATGCACACCAGTATTTCAGAACCCCTAATTTGTTCTTTAAAGATTTATCCGAACTGCTGACCTATTATGCCTAGAATACTGCACACAACGACAACGATAAGAAGGTGGTGACAAGCAAATTCTGGTATCACAGGCACTGAATATATGCCAACCAAATAAAGATCAGTATTATTCCTAATAACTTTTTAATTCCTAATTATACTTAGGGAGGCGAACATTACCTCTTCAACAAATTCCTGACTGGGTGCACCATGCCGTTTTTTAATAGCTACAAGCATCCCATCAGTAAGCAAACCCTTGTATACCTCTCCGAACTTTCCTTCCCCAATCAAACTTTGGTCAATGAAGTTTTTAGTAGCTGAGGACAATTCTTCAAAGTGAAAACATCTTATTTCTCGAAAAGACAACTCTATGCCAGCAGTTCTCCCCACTGCAAATTGACAACCAAACCAAGTAAACAGGACAATAGAGTTTTGAGCTCAGAAAGAATAAAAGAGGATGGCCTAGTGATAAGGCTGCCAACATTATAGGATTTAGGGAAGATTAGATGAGTGCAACATTACTCCTATACTATAAGAGGTGGTCTTCATGATTTAAACCAGTATTTCCAGGAATGATAAAGCAACCTTGCTATGCACCTGAGCTCTCCCAACTTAATGTGTGATGCATAATATATTTCGTACCAAATTACCTTGAATAGATGGATCAGATGATCCTGTCTCAGAAGTTCTTGAAATGCTTCTACTATGGAATAGGCAAAACCATATGAGAATTACAATTATCCCCACCAATGCCACGCCCCCTGCAGCACCTCCTAGTATGGCTGCAAGAGTCCCTGACATTTGGCACGAGAACCAATTCAATTAAAGAATACGGTAGCAACTGTCATTCATTCAACCTGAAATTTAAACAGCAGGTATAATTAATGAAGCAACATCATAAAGATGGCTTAATGAGCACATAGAATCAAATAGGTTAAACATGTAGCAACTGATCAAAATAGGATACGAAGCTTTAAAAATTATATTTTGATTATGAGCAATTAAGTCATGCACATATAGAAACATGGGATCAATAGCCTGATGCACAAGCACAAATTCTCCCATTTGGCCACAAAATTCAAAATCCAAGGGCAATTCCTGCATGCCAAACAGAAATGGAAATGCCCACCATCTTACAAGGCCAAAGAGAACTATTTAACATCATATGAATTCATGTTTGAGGACCATCAGCAATAAGTCATGTAGCTGCAATATGAGGGTAATTTGATTAGAAAAAAAAATTCTGTAGTTTGCAATCCATCAAAATAATTTATGCAACTTTTGAATATTTTGAAATAGATGAAGGCAAGGAGCTAGGAGATAAACCAGCCTATAAAAGAACGGAACTCATGATTCAGTGGTAGTGACATATTAATAACAACCAGTCAATCCATTTCATTAATCTTAGAGTTTCCAAAAATTAATGGAGATGGATATAAATACACCAAATTCCACTAGCATTGGGGATTTTGTCCACAGCATTAGCCTATCCCAAATTCAGATAAAGAGGATTGAGCATTACGTAGCTGGCAACTAGTGCTATACTTCTGTTGTATCTTTGGCTTGGATTTGAGAACTAAGAGTATTACTGCTAGAGTGTACCCCACTTGCGGCCCGCAATATCACTCAAGCACAAAATTAAATGGGCAGAGCTGTTGCATCTTCTTCCGGTTGGTGTAAAATCATCAAGGTCTACTGTATTATGGATGGGCATGACTAAAGACGTTTATCCAAGATAAGAAGGTTTGAATGCAAACTTTCGATATTGGTATTTTGATGGGTAAGTCTTCCGAGGTGGTAGATGCTATGATAGAAGGATTAATACAACACTCCAAAAAGACGAAGTGGGTGGGAGAAAAAGCCAGAGATAGAGAGAGGATGAGTAACAAATTATGGTAATTTGAGAAGGATATATAGGAATGTAGTTGCCATAATTGCGGATAATGAGTTAAAAGAGAGCATAAAAAGTGTCAGAAAAATTGGGGATAGAATTATGGCTGTTAAGATGGTGCTAGAATAAGAAGTCCTAAATATCATTAGTGAATACACCCAAGAGGAATAGGTGAACAATTGAAAGCAAAATTTTAGGAGGAACTATAAAAGGTGACCCAAGAGATTCCATAAAAGGAGTTAATTTTTATAGTTGGGGATCCAAATGGAAATGTTGGACATGATGTAATTTGTATACAAGCATGCACTATCACCATTATAGAAAAGAAATGAAGGAAAAGATATTTTCAATTTTTGATGCATCTTATGGTGGCTAACATGTTTCCCAAGAATAGAAAAATGCATTTCATCATGTACAAAAACCAGAACTTGGATTAACTAATTTATCTTGAAGAAAAGAGAACGTTTGTAATATAAGGACATAAGACCATTCTTGGGGACAACATTGCCTGCTGGTTTTATAATGCATGATAAGAAATGGAGAGAAATAGGTAAAGAACAATCAACCAAGAATTAAACCGTAGAAATAAAGGGTCACACACAAAAATGCATTTTTAGAGAGAAAATACCAAATGAAGGAACTTGGGATATCAAGGCGAGTAGTAACTAGAAGTGGGATGCTATGCTGATTGTGTTTAAAGAGCATCCTTCGAGATTTTAGTTGACAAAAAAGGAGTGAACCATGCAAAAAAGGAAGCTTACAGGAGGTGCAAAAAGTTACAATAGAAACAAAATCTAAGAGAGATTGTTTTTAAGTATAGAAACAATGAGACTTTGTAGAGGTATGTGTTCTTAAAAGAGGCAAAGCAGATAGTAGTGAGACAAAGACTAAAGCACATACAAACTTGTATAACACATGATGTCATTAGCTAAAAAACAAGAGATTGAAGAGAATGCTTAAACCAAGTGAAGTGTATCAAAGATGATAAGGAGCTGGTACTTACTGCATACGAAGATATCAAAGAGAGATGGGTGAGCTATATTAAAAACCCTTTTATTGAAGACAGGAAGAACACCAGGCGCTTGAGGAGTCAAACGAATGTGAAGTAAATCTAAATTGCTTTTTATTATTGGTGTACTGGAAGAGAGGAAGCTAATAATCATCAAATGTTTTAAAGATGGTGAAGGCAACTGGATTGGATGTGTCCTAGTGGAGGGTTGGAATGTATTGGAGAAAAGCAAATTTTGTAGTTGACTATATTGTTTAAACAAAATCCCAAAAACCAGAAGGTGCCAGAACAGATATAGTAAGCTAATGATTCACAGGATGAAGCTTGGTAGAAAGGTGATTGAAGGGAGGCTAAGGTGAGATGCAAGTGTATCAGAGAACCAATTTGGATCCATACCAGGCATGTATACTATTTGAGGGAACGGGGTTTAGACCTACGAACATCTAGAGGAGGTGAATAAATGTTTCTACACGGAAATACAAAACTAAAAATAGCAATTCAATACACTCAAGGAAATCACAAATCAAGATGATTAAACAAGCATACACTATAATCATTGCAAACATATTAAGTAAATTAGAGTGCAACTATATAAAGAATGCACAATTTGGTGACAAAAGAAAATTCTTGAACAAATTATTCAGGAAAAAACCTTTCAAGATTCTGGGTTTTGAGCCACTAATTGAAAATTTATTATATTACAAGAGTCAATTTACAGACTGATGAATAAACATGTTGACTCCTACCCGGCCAATATTGGGCATGAGGCCATCTAAGGCTGTTTTTTGATTTGCGAACTTACAACTACCCAAAAACTAGTTAATTTCTTCTAGTGTATCTACAGTTGACTGACCCTTTCAACCATATAAAATGCCTTAATTCTATGTACGAACCATACATTGGAACATAGTAGGATTGCATGTTAACAAAAGTAATATGGTTTTGCATTAAGGTCAAAGACCTCAAATCGTCCAAGCACACATAATCAACAAAGAAGGAAATCTCTCCAGAGAGTGGTGGTTCTCTAAAATCACAAAGGTCCTCTTGAAGACTCTTACAAATGCTCTCTTATTGTCTCTTTCATGGATGAAATATCAATATCGGTATCGGTTGTGGTAATATCAGTGTCGGACATATTGAACAATATGTATCAGTATTAAATATATTAAATAAAAAATTTTGAAAATCATAAACTAACAGACATATAATAATATTATCTCAGCATTGAAAAATATTGATATTAACCGATATATATTATATTGGTCGATATTTGCATCAATGGTCCCTTTTCAATTTTGGAATGCACCATATAAGTTGAAGGAGTTTGGCTTTTGAAACACAAAAGACACCCTAGTCAAAGTAGTTGAACACAGTGGGAAGTGTGTAGAAACTCTTTTTAGCTTGACCAAAATTGTGCTAACTACTTTTTAGGAATTTTCATTTTGCTTCTTAAAAATTTCAGCACAAGCTAACTTCATGATGACATCATGCTGCAATCGTATGGATCAACTCTGAAAAATGTGGCATAAACTAAAGTCAGGTTGATACTTGCAACATTCTTCTAGATCAACTTAAAAAATGTTTGGCTCGAGCTAATGTCATGCTAACATCTCGCAACATTCATCCAAATTGACATTGAAGATATTTGGGTCAGGCTAATGTCATGTTGAACTTGTGTGGTTCACTCTTTAGACCATCATATCTGATCAGATTTCGTGTGAACCAACCCTGAGTGAAACCATTTTTCCATAATTAGCCATCAATTCCAAGACAATAATCAAGGATACCCAAGATATAATAATAAGCAACTTAAGTCACAACACTTTGTCACAAAACTTACAAATAATAAAGACAAATGTAACACTATTAAACATTCTATAAACTGATAAACCTGATAGTGCAACTTAAGAAAAGATAGAATGACCTTCATATGGTATTTATCGAACAAGGAAAAATGGCATGATACTATCTCAAGAGAAGTATTATAGAGGATTCAAGGGAAAAAAGTATTTTTGTGACATACATCTTAGTTACAGAAGATATATATATATATATATATATATAATGTACTACTGAATTGTGCAGGCATGTAGGTGTATTTGCATGAAAGAACGAGGTTTTATAAATTCTGATAGTTTTAAAACTAGGGCCAGGTTTAAGTCCATATCCAGTTGCCTGTGCAATGAATTCACTAAACATCATTCAAAATGTGCCTTGGTGCATGCCTTTACATATAACATAGTTTTGATGGATGAGACAAAAGAGGACAACAGTGAGTTAGAAACTTGGAGAACTTTGGAAGGTAAAGGTTTTACCATTAGTTAAAAATATATATTAAATGTTAGTTTAGTAATAATTGATAATTAGATGCGGGATATGAAGAAGGGATTAAAAGCCTACCAAAAGAGATTATTTTGAATATCCTGGATCAATGAACAAGTTGGATAAAGTGGAGAAGTGCTTCAAGGGTATTGTGTGAATGGAAAATACTGCTCAAACTTGAAGTAAAATACTGCAAGGTGGCTATTAGGCCAGCCATAGGCAAAGTTTTGGGTGGATAAATACTTGAAAGCACGGCCAAATAAAAGTTGTAAGTTGTGTTTGAGGGGAGTTATTGTCTATCTATGGCCTCCATGGTATAATCAGTCATTCTATGATGTTATATGAGAGAAGGTTGGCTGGTATTTATAGAAGAAAAAATACAATATAGTTTTGTTATGTTAAGTTCCCTAATGCTTTGTTTGGAGATGAGAGAGCTTGGGAGAGGCAGAGAAGACCAAGTAAGAGTTTCAAAGAAACTACCAGGCATGATATTGTGCATTAGGGCTTCTAGAGAATATGGCCTACAATGGAGATAAATGCAGGTGAAGAATCCAAGTAGCAAAGTAGCTTTAGGGGAAAAGGATTATAACATGGTTTGCATAAGCACCAAGGAAAAGTGACCATTGGACAATCACACTCCGGAGAAAATAGTGAGAGAGAGACACTAGTGCACTTGCATGATTGGAAACATTTTGTAACAATATAAATGAGACCATACTAACATAGAAACAATATTACAGGCAACGTATCATATAACATAAAAATAATTTTTATGTACCTTGCTATTCGGTTTGCAATGCACTAAAAAAAGGGTTTTTATGGAAGCAATGTTTTTAAATAATTAACAGTATAACATATCTCCTAACCAAAGGATGACTTTTCAAACTATTCTAATGTCAAGTCAAAACAACACTCCACCTAACCACCCTTTTTTACACCCAAGATTTCCTCATGAAACAATAAATTAACATCCAAATTCAAAAGCAGACAAACTTTACATTTCTAAGTGACAACGGGGCTACTCCTTCCATATTTGGAAATTCATACGTCCTAGTAGCTAGTGGTGTGAAGGAAATTTAAGCTGCAATATCCATCAATACACAACCATGCGATAATCTTTTCACTCTTGCATTTTCTTTATTACAGCTCTAATTGCAATAAATACCTAAACCCAACATTTGGCATCTTACTCTAGGATGCATATGTTTATTTTAGTACTGCTACATAGCTGAACTATAAATCTCTAGAGCTAATTGTCGTTTGCTTACCCTTTGGATTTATTGCATTTGAGAGTGTGCATTAGATTGTTGGTCATCACTTCCCTGTTCATTTAATTCATATCTTCTAAAAGCTATAAAAGAAGTATCCACTGCTTCTCCAATCATTAGAGGCCTGCCAATAAAAGACTTCAAATCAGTAAATGTATTCCTGAAGGATGATCTTCCTGCAACTTTGAATCATTAGCCTTTGCAGCAGCAATCTGAAGGGACCAATGCCACCAATGTGTACAGCACTCCCATGTCTGCTTAAAAACATTCCCCATTAATTCTTTGCAAGAAGGTTGAGTCCTGAAATGGCCGACTAGCATTTCCATCCACAAAAATGCTCCCCTATGCTATAACTATTCGTGTAACTATGATTTGATCTGTGTACACTAGCGTATCTACAGTACATGAAATTTTACTGATCATCTATGACTTCCAAAACTGCAACTTCAGTTCTTTTGGCTTTTTAACCCAGATAAAAGACTTATCTAAGACATCAGTTATAACATGAAGCTCACTACCAACGTGTAACTGCCAGATTTTTTCCATCAGAAAATAGAGAAAGAGTCTGAATACACACTCTTCTCTTTCTGACTATCAAAAGTAAAAAAAAAAAAAAAATTACACCTTTTTTGGGCTCTCAAACTATCAAATATCCTGAACCAGTCCACTCGGAGTAGACTAGTCTCTCTTCTGTCTCTAATGCAACTTTCTACCCAGAGCATAACACACAAGTGGAATTATCTCCAATTCTCAAATCCAATCCTTCTACAGACAAATTACCACCAGTTTGCCCGCCTTCATTGCAGGAGCAACATATAACACTTCCAATCCATTTTCAAGCATTCTGTTACTTGAAAACAAGCTCTCCGGATTTTTTACTACTCTCTTGTGAGGTTGTTCATTTCCTTTGCCCCTAATTTTATTCTCCTCAACCATGGGATCAACCATAATATTTTTTTGGGTGCTAGGATTTCCAACAAACAGAGAATGAGCCTTGACACAAATATTTGCTGCAGTATAACTTAGCGGTCATGGGTTCCAATAATGGGAACAACCTCTTTGCATCGAAAAGCTTCAATACAAAGACTTGGCCCTCCAAAAATCTCGTGATGCAGACAGCCTCGTGCCCTACACCTCCCTTTCACCATGTCAAACAAATAGGATCAATAATTAGCTGATAGGAGCTTCAACCCCCACATTTTCAGCTTTATCAAGAAAACACCAATATTGCAATTCATAATGGCACCATACTAGATTAAAAATCTGTAATTCGTAACCATATTGTTCATTCTTCCACTGTTGATCATCTCCAGAGGAGCTTTGAAGAACAGAAGGATTCAAATATTCTTCTCAACCTTCTTTCCTAACTGCATGGTGAACTATATACGCTTCTTTCAGCATCACTCAACAATCCATCTAAACTGCCTTGGCCTTGATCCATGGATTTCTCCTCTGAACTATTGCTCATAACAATGACCTCAGCAGTCAATTACACTACACAATCGGCATGTTTGGATGAATTCTTCCTTTTATCAAATCATAGTATCTGTTTGTTTTTAGGGTCTGTAAGGTACACATAAACTAAGTTGTGGGAATTTGCAATATTTTGGATCCGTAGGTCGTTCCCCATAATTTCATCCTCCATCTGTTATGCACTCCAAGGTTTGAATCGGGCACCTAAAGTTCCCAATTCTAGCTTTGATCAGAGGTTGAGATTTTCTTCTTTACAAGACCTATTTTGGACCTTTTCTGTAGACAACCATCAAGGCCCTTATTCTCTTCACAATCTTCTCCACCACTGCACCTTCTGGTATCTAAACTGCTGATTGTCTGGTCACTACAGTTGCTACCGGCAATGATTCATATACACACTCAGCAACTATGGAAAGATGGAGATAGAGAAACCACCTAAAATTATCGTGTCAAGGAAAAAAATTACATTTTTCTTGTGGGAGACAATGAGAAACTAAATTGGCTACAAAAACAGATGGAGAAAGGGGAAAATGAATCATACCTCAAAAATCTCTCATCTGCTCATGATGATTGTTCTAGAAGTTGAGAGAGAATTTGTGAAATATCTTCCCCCAACAGAAGGTGAAAACCATAGAGCTCTAGGGTGTAGAGTGGAACTACCAACAAAGCAATGTGTGACGCAACACTTTAAGTCAGCCTGCAATTTTAAATGAAAGCCTGCCACTTTAGCTACAAAGTAAATATTGTAGCCAAAAGCACATCACATCATGTCTCATGAATTCTGTAAGTTTTACATAACCATGTTGCATCACTCCATTTATTGAGAAATAATTTTAGCAAATGGACTCTGATATAATCAAACCTACACCATGACAGCTGAAACTGGTCATTGATGAGTCAACAAAGTACATGTTATGCTGAACTTCCAAGTCTTTTTTGGATATAGTAAACTCAAATGAAGAAGAGGATTTCATTTTCTGCAAATTCTCATGCCAACATGTCCATTTTGCAGTCTCTTTCCTTTTCGATTTGATCATATCATATCACTTTTGAAAAACCAAACACAGAAAGGACCTATCAACAAGATATCATAGAATGATCAAGTGCAGTTGGGAAAATAGAAAAAGAAAAAGGAAACAAAACAAACGCCGAGCATCGAATTGGAACGTAATCCTATCAAACCAGAACAAAATTTCCATCAATTTCCTCTTTCCCATCCAATTTCTAATGGATGAAAACCAAAACATCTGTCGAGAAATAATTAACTAGTCTGAAAAAGATAAAAAAAAACAGAAATAGAGCATGGAGCCAAAAGAAGGAAAAAGGGAAAAAAAAAAAAACGAAAAAAGAAAGCAACGTATGTAATACTAAGTTGACGATAAAACTTGGAGTTTCAGCATACATGCAATTTGGGAATGTGCTTGCCATAGTACACTGTAGAAGGACTTAAATTATGAAAATATAAGTTACCCAAAATAATTAATTTAATGCAAAAAATGGAAAATAAAAATACATCCACCTCAACTTTAAATCGTTATCAAAGTACCGTGAGATACATATAAGATTCAAAAGCAGTAATAAATAAGTCGGGCCTTTGGATTTTGAAGGATACCTCTGACCACTTAAGGGTATTGCTGTCAACACATTTGGTGCAGATTTCAAGCGAAATTTTCTTGGTTGTCGATTGCTACACGTGTAGACCGGGGAAGCTTACAGATGTTAGATCAAATGAAAAGTAACCATTAAGCATCACAAAAAACGAAGTATTCTTTGGAAAGTAAGTTTCCCAACTGAGGCTGCAGTCATTTCAAGAAGTATATAATTTTATCAAAAGAATAAATCCAATATAAACATGGAAATTTTACACATACACTGCGCTCAAGTTGTGCTAATCGATATTTATCTTTTTGTCATTTGGCAAGTACTGTACAGAGTATTGACGAGAAATTTAGGGTGATTCATCCGCATATTTTCTTCTTCTTCTTCTTCCCTTGTGTGGCAGTGTTTTTCATCTTTATTCTCCTAAGGACTTTTTTTGTCTAATCAGCGATATTCAAAGACAAATCTAAGCAGTTCATACTTGCTCCCTCGTTTCCCAATTTTCATTTGTTGAGCATAACTCTGCTGAATCAGGATCAAGTAGAATTCACTTAAATTTGAAAAAATGAAACCCATTGGGTTAAACTCTTCTATGGTGAGGAGCTAACAGGTATGAATAGCAATTACGCGTGGAAAGTACATAATAGTGTAGATACTATCAGGACACACAAGGCATTTAGGTATGTGCTCATCATGCTTCAAACTTTTCAAATTACTCCAAATAGTTTTCAATTCATTATTGACAGACGAAAACCTAAATCCGGATAATTCACACCAGTCTAAATCAAATGGCAATGGCTCTAAATTTCACCATTATTGGGAAGAAGAAAAAAAGAAAGACGCACCGTGAAACTGAGATCAGGAAGAAGCGCCAGCTTCAGCTAGGAATCTCGACTTTCTAATCAAAGGCTACTCAACTCAAGTCAAAGACAAATTGAAGGGAGCCAAAATACAAGAATGAGAGCACCCAGAGAGTTGTCGGCTCCATTTATCTCCTTCAGTGAAGAGCCCAGGGAAGGCTTATTTACTTTCGCAGCTCCGCTGTCTCTCAATAACCTTGCGTCTGTAGTGCTTTGTCAAGACATTGCTGAATGAATCTGTGCCGCAATTGTACTTTCAACAGTGTATCAAATTATTGTTAAACGGCATATACAATTATACCTCCATTAAAAATGTCAAGGGACAGTCCCCATCCAGATCGGAACTGTTCCGTTTGCCCATCAATATGACTGCCAAGCACTAATTTTTTTTTTTTAAGGGGCAATAAAATACTGTCACAGCCTGGCAAAGACAAAAAACGATGCCATGTACAATTGGCAAAGCACTGAACGACTCGAAAAATCTCTACTCGACCGAGAAAGATACCGTCTTGGCCCCTACTCGAAAATCAATTTATGTAATGAAGCTCGAACATCGCAAAGAGCAATCAGAGTTACCCTAATCAAAAACGATTTATACCTTAAAATGGTCAAACCTTAAATAATTTAGGCGTGAATCTGCATGAAATTGAAATGACCCGATTCCAAAGAAGTAACATGAGATCTAAATATAATCGGAAAATTAACAAGTTTGGGGTCCATAAGCATCAGATTTTGGAAATTTTCCATGAGATTCTTCAACAGTAATGCCTAATTATTTATGTAAACACAATAATATTCAAAACTCTTTCTGATTATGAGCAAAGCATACGATTTAAAACAAAAAAATGACCGAATTTATGTCTCTCCAACTCGGCACTAGTTTTTCCTTTGGTTCTTTGCTCAAAATGATGATATTTGTTAACCGGCAGCCTTGGCAAGTAGTGGGGTTCATCTTTGGTCATGGACAGAGACAAAATTTATGCAAATTTTATTACACAAACTTAAGAAGTAGCCGCATGGCAAATAGCTATATCATGTAATTTAATTAAAGGGTAATCACTCCTATAGAATATAGAATAAAATTATGTGTAATTATTCCTTTTAAAAGTTTATAAACTGAAATTCATGTGCATTAAGGGAAAAAAACTCTCATAAAATCAATTCTCAAAGTCCTACCCCCTCCATAATATGTTGACAATTTAATTTTTTAGATTAGTATGCCTACAGCTCAAATTATAAAATTAAGACTCGTTTTTGAAAAATGTGTAATGATAGAGTGGCCATATCTCTAGTATATCGAATGAGAATGTTTAGACGATACTTTTAAATGTTATGATATTTATTAATTTA
>JAODPA010040595.1:0-12018 GCA_025585075.1 Nepenthes mirabilis | reverse complement strand
AGGGTGAATTATTCTATACAAAACATACATATCATATTATTAATTATCGTGTCAAAGATATTTTGCAGTTTATTTATCCTTATGTGAAGAAAATAAAGAACATATATTTTATTAACTAGAACATTTACTTTTTAAGAGTAGTAATTCAAGGCGACATACCAATAGAACAGACTCAACTACAAGAAGATAAAGATTGACTGCTCAATAAGATAGAACTCGACTTACTAAATGTTGGAAACTGCGTATCATTTCTATTCTGTTTTAACCATCTTTAACAACGAAAATATCCCAAAGCTGGAACCGATTATGGATATCAATTGGAAAATGATTGAAATGATTAAATACTTTTAGAAGCGTTCTATTTTGATACTAATGAATACTTGATGTGCCCATTACACCATTCAAAATCTATTGTTGAGTTGATTGTTGTCATTTACTCACAAATTTTCACTTTATCAGAATGATTATAATTTTTACTATATAATACCAACAATGGAGGTTGATGCATTATGGATCCAGGTTGCTAACGAATTAAGGTGCTGCTTGGTCTTCGAGTTAAACTGAACTGGGTTCGATCTCTGTACTCCACGGCCTGAACAACAAAACTCAAAAACAAGAGGTCGAAGGATTGGCAGGACTCGTTTCCCTATTTATCCTCCAATGCCCAAATCAGTAATCTTCCTCAAAAGATGGAAAGATGTAGGGATGAGGGGTATCCATGATGATGCAAGAATGTGAGTTTTTTGAATCTGACTCTGAGGTTGCGCTTGGTGTTTAGTGACTTTGACGTGATGAAGCGCTCACAGGGAGTGGCTTCGATATCAAGGGAGCAAGAATTGTGGAGGAATTCTTGGGAGGCTCTTTGGACTGAGAGCGATCTCTTGAGAGCTCTTGAATGTGGGTGTTTGCGGGCGTGTCTGAGTGGGAATGTAAGCCAGTCCCTTGGAGCTTGTCTCCAGGGCTTTTTTATAGCCGTACAATTTTGACAGGCCGGCACGGGGATCATAGGAATATTAGGGCAACCATGATTAATCAAGAGGATCCCTTCATTCTTTGAGGAGATGCTAGACGCTGCAGGTATTGGGGTTGCTATTATAAGAAATCCGTTATATTAGG
This sequence comes from Nepenthes mirabilis, assembly GCA_025585075.1. Classification (NCBI taxonomy): domain Eukaryota; kingdom Viridiplantae; phylum Streptophyta; class Magnoliopsida; order Caryophyllales; family Nepenthaceae; genus Nepenthes; species Nepenthes mirabilis. Next base: position 10,902 of record JAODPA010040595.1, on the reverse strand, counting down.
AGTTGCCATTAGGAGTGATCCCCTGACTTAGAGTTGTCATTTCTGGAGAGATTGCAATTAGGGGCAATATTTTGGGTGCCAGGCTGGATAAAGCAAGTAATCTCCCGCGCGCGAAAAGAACACGGTGGGCCGTTCGGATTGGGCCGAGGCCGACTTGGGTCGATTGGCCGGCTGGGGCATTGTTTTGGGTCAACGGAAACGTTGACCAACCCCTAGGTCTCTAAGCCATATGCCTTATGGGTCCGCTACTGAGTTCGTGGGCTTTCATGCTGGGCCGGCCCATTCCTGCCATCCCGATCATTAGCCCCCCATGTCAGGGGGTTTGAATTTTCAACCCTTGGTATATTCATGGATGGGACGTGATGTACCTTGTCATTTTTTCCCTTTTGCTCCTTCCTCAGGCCATCCTCAGATTCCCTGCCTAACTATTTCAAACATAATTTTCTGCACTCATGTTTTTTTGCAGATTTACTAGGATGGGGAATCTCTTGCATTTAGTGGCCTGTTGATTCTTTTGCATGCTATAAATTGAGGGCTCGTGCCTCTTGCATCACATCCTGCCTTCATTAGTGAAATGGCGTGGGAACCAAAAGTTGTCACGAGGCTTGAGTTACCGGCCGCCAGGATCAGCAGGAGCACGTCTCCAATGTTCGAAAGCATCATTGTGGGACGCACTAAGTCTACTTTGGTCACCCCTTTCGTGTTTATTCCGAAGCCATGCCTACTGTTGTTTCTGAGTGGGGCGAGACTTTCCTTTCGATCTGCCTTCGCCTTAGGCGGTGGCTTGCTTTCGAAACGGGTTGCTGCTCAAGCTCAATGGGAATTGCTATCTCCGCGAGCTACGCCCTACTGTCGGTAGGGTTGGCGGCCTCTCTTCGTGATAAGCCTCTATTATGACTCCTCACAAACTATTGCTCTTGTGGGTCATACTTTGCTCTCCGTCGAAAGCACGCCAGTCTCTTGCTCGGATTCCTCTAGTTGCTCACTTATTCGGGAGTTTGTTGCGGTCTAATCACCATTTCATGTACTCTTTTTTGCTATCTTCCCCTTTGTTGTAAGCCTGCCTCTACGGGCTTTGTATTTGAGTGAAGGGAGATTAATGAATGGAACTAGTAATTACTTTTGCTCATATCATTTCCGTCTTCGGTTTTTTGGATGCTATTTTTTCTCTCTGTTTTTTTTTTTTTTTTTGTGGATGCTAGACTAGGTTGCATATTCATCAGTCCGGCTAGAGGTCAGACTAGGTTAAGGGCATGTCAGTACGGTCTATAGCCGGAATGCTGCCAGTTAGTCCTGAAATCGGACTGGATTGTTGACCAGTCGAACCAATTGGCTGCCGGATTGGGTTGTTGATCAGTCAGGCAAGTTGGATACCGGACTGGACTGTTGACCAGTCAAATGGCTGGACGTCGAACTGGTAGTTGATCATTTAGGCAAGCCGGATACCGGACTGGATTGTTGCCCGGTCAAACCGGCTTGATGCCGGATTGAGTCATTGGCCCATTAGTCCGGTTCCGAGCTAATCATATATACTCGCCGCCGATCTGCTTCCCTCGAGAAGTGTAGTGTCCTGGGAGGTTGTGCCGCTCTGACTTTTGACCCCCGTCCCGTTCTGCCACATGTCCGTCACCCGTACAGCGGCAGGTCATCCTTAATGGCGCGGGACGATTGACGTGCCTAGACGTCTTCCGGCACTAGCAGGTGTCAGGTCATCATGTGCGCCTTTGGAGGCGTTGCGTCGAACTTCGAACGACAGCCTATATACAGCGACACCTCTTCGCCATTTTCTCCCACTCTTCTTCTCCTCGACTTGTTTTCCCTTTCGTTTCTTTGTGTCCACTACCTTTTTGTCCCCATAGATTTGGTGCGATTCGCTCTGTTCTTACCGCCGCCGAAATCGAGGCTTTGTATTTGCAGTATAATATTCCGACTGCGATTTTGTTTATGATACCGGGGGAGCACGATAGTGCCTGTTCTCCTACGAACGGGTCCATCACCGTTTACAAGGCATACTTGTGGAGTGGTCTTCGCTTCCTCCTCCCGGGGGAGTTATTAGAATCTTGGTGGCCCTGGGAGTCCCAATCGTGAGATTCCACGTGAATCCCACCAGGTATTTATGCTCCCTTTGCATATTCCTTTGTCACCAGAGGAGGACATTGAATGCGGTGGCTGTAAAGGTTATCTTTTGGTTCTTCCAAAACAGAGATTGGATCTCGCTGTCTTCTAGAGACCTGCACATAAGCAGGGTGATCCCCAATTCCGTGAAGAATTGGAAGAACCGATTCTTCTTTGTCAAGGTCTAATCTGACTGGGCCGTCTCCAATGAGTGGGAAAACGTGCCGGCACCCTTCATCGGCAAGGCCTCGGGTGAGGAGGTGGAGTCTGTTAAGCTGCTGATGGAGTTGATCTGGGTGAATATGGGCGACTTCAAGAAGGATCGTCTCCTGTCTGCCGAGGCGCTTCCACTGGCTTGGTGGGGTCTTCCCTTAGAGGGTATGAGAGCCACCACTCCTTAGCCTGCTTAGCTCAAGAGGAAGGTTGGGACCTCATATATCAGGGACCCTTCTAAGAGTCCGTCATAGCAGCGGACTACATCGTTTTCGGGATCTTCGTCTACCACCGCCTAGGGCCTGTCGATGGCGGAGCTGATGCGGGGCCTGGGGGAGTCATCAAGGGGACCGGCCCTTGTCGCACCCCTAGATGTTGGCACCATTGAGGCCAGTGCCAGAGCAGCTGCGGCCAGTGGGCCCCCTTCTATTGCTGCAGGCACATAAAGCGAGCCGGCAGTTGGGGGTCGATTGGGCCAATTTGTGCACCGGCTCAAGCCCAGCAAGAGTCCCAGCAGGCAGTCCAATAGGAGGTCCAGTAGGAAACCCAATGGGCTGTCCTACTGGAGGCCCAACAGGCGGTCCGATGGGAGGCCCAATAGGCGTTCTGGTGGGAGGCTCAACGGGAGGTCCCTGTAGTCGTTTCTTCTTTGTTGGAGTGGATGGTGCCCGGCCCTTAATGTGAGCCAGCCGGAGAGGGTCTCGGTGAGGCCCACCCAAGGGAGTCCTAGCCAAGGGGCGATGTCGAGGAGGTAGTGACCATGGAGGCATCTCGTCCGAAGGCTATCACATCGAACTGGCCTTGGCCAGAGCGGGCGTCCACTCCAGCGTCTTCGTCGAGGGTGCCCTTGAGCATTGCGGTTGTTGAGCTACCCTTCATCCACACAAGTCTCTGTGAACTTTTCACTTTATTGGAACGGCTAGGATTAACCTCTTTCTCTTACTCTGTTTGCAGGATAACAAGACGGTGCACCTTTTGATGACATACCAGCACCAAAGGAAATCCAAAATTCGTCAGCTGGAAGGGAAGGTCTGCCACCTGCTTCAAATGTGGGTTGACCCAAGTGTGATCGAGGAGATGCACGGCTGGGTGGATGCCGCCACCTCCAAGGCCCAGCAGTGCAAGGAAGAGCTACAGAGATTTCACGATGCGTTGCAAGCAGTTGAGCAACATCTCGCTAACCTCCAAAGTGAGAATGCCAGACTGAGAGCGGAGTTGATGACCCGGTTTATCCCGGAGAAGGTGGGCCAGGCTCTGAACGCCAGATTTTTGGACGGCATCCACCTGTGTCGACGGATCGCTTCCCTCGTCGACCCTGCCTTTCCTACCGACTTTTTTGACCGACGGAACAGGGGTGCCAAGCGCCGATTTGATCTGACCGATTTTTCTAATAGGGAGGAGCCGTCGTCACGTCTGCTGGCCAGCCCCTAGCGATAGGGTAGCCCATTCCCCTTTTTTTGTGTAGCATGGGCACGTCAATGCAGTCCAATTTTGCAATGAATAAGAGAGAACTTTCCCGATCATTGTTCCGATTTCTTATATTTTTGTACAACTTTATTCATGTACCATTGTTTGCCGGCTGAGTGTCATTGTTATCATGGCCAGGCTTTGGCGGAGTTAGGGCCAACATTCGTGTGCAATCACCTGAGATCATATCCCTATGCGATGTCATTTCACGCGTCGGATCCTAACTCATTAACATTGTTAACTGACGGTGGTCGTCTTTGCTAGGGGAGTCGTTGCACGTGTGCTAAAAATCCTCCTAAAGATTCACTTAACCGATGTTCAAATTCGACCGCGCATGGGCCGCTTGGTGCTTAATCAAGGTTCAAATTCGACCGCACATGGGTTGCTGGGTGCTTGACCGAGGTTAAAATTCGACCGCGTATGGGCCGCTCGGTGCGGGTCCAAGCTTTAGTAACAGGCAAATGAAAATTCATCCAACTTATGGACAGTCTAAGTCACTTGAATTTACGCAATGTCACACAAGCATTCATATGGACAGACAAACAAATAACAACAATTAACAATAATCAATAAACAACCAACCAAATCATTTTATTAAATGTGAAACACTTTTACAAGCATGCTTGGTAATGTATGCTGGACCTACTTAGGTTTAGTAAGATATCACTGGTAATATTTTTTGAGGTGGACGGCGTTCCATGTCCTTAAGATCAATTTTCTGTTTTGGGTTCGAAACTTGTATGTCCCATTCCGCAGGATGGCCGAGACGATAAATGGGCCCTCTCAATTCAAACAGAGCTTGTTCCCGTTAGCGTTTTTGCCCGTAACCTCTATATTCCGTAGAATCAGGTCTCCTATCTCGAATTAGTGAACGTTCACCCTTTTATTGTAGTACCGGGCGACCCGCTACTGATAGGCAACTGTGCGCATGTTAGCCACGTCCCGTGCCTCCTCGAGCAGGTCAAGATGCTCTCTAAGTTGCTAGGAGTTGTTGAGTGGGTCGAATCCATCGACCCGGAGGCTGGAAGTTCGATCTCGATTGGGATGACGGCCTCGATTTCGTAGCACAGACTGAAAGGCATTTCACGTGTCGGTTCCTTTAGTGTCGTCCTGTATGACCATAACACGGAAGGTAGGTCGTCCACCTAAGAGCCCCCAGCATCCTCCAATTTAGTCTTCAACCCGTGTAGCAGGGTTTGGTTGGTAACTTCCACTTGCCCGTTCACTTACGAGCAGGCAATTAAGGTGTAGATCAACTGGATACCCAAACTCGTGCAAAACTTGTTAAAGCGTTTGCCAGTGAACTAGGTTCTGTTGTCGATCATGATGACCTTGGGAATCCCAAATCTGCAGATAATATTTTGTCAAACAAACTCTATGACATTTTGCTCAGTAATCCGAGCCAAGGGAGAGGCTTCGACTCACTTCGTGAAATAATCGATGCCTACTATGATGAACTTCCTTTACCCGAGCACGATGGGAAAATGGCCAAGTATGTCAAGCCCTCATTACACGAACGACAAAGGAGCCTGAAGGGTCCTCAGCTCTGTGAGCGGTTGATGGGGTAGGTTGCAGTGGATCTAGCAGTTCTCGCACTTCTTTACGAAGTCCATGACGTCTTACTTCAAGTCAGCCCATAGTAGTCTTGGTCCATTATCTTGAAGGTAAGATTCTTACCCCTGATATGTGACCCACAGAAGTTGAGGTGCACCTCACTTAACGTGTAGTCAGCTTCCTCCTACGTAAGACATTGTAGGTAAGGGGTGGAGTGCCCTTGGTGGTACAACCTCCTATCAATGATGGTGTACCAGCCAACTGTCTTTTTTTACGCATTAAGCATCGTTCGGATTCTCCGGCAGGGTGTCGGACATGTTATATCTCTAGTAGGGTGACATCCAATTTTTGTTGTCGGAGACTTAGACCACTTCTTACCCGAATTCTTCAATGCTGAGAGAGGTCAGGATCTCTCGCATATCTCTCAAGTACTGCTCGGGACTTTTAGCCGCTGTGACCCTCACAAGCCGGTCAGCCTTCCAGTTGTCCGCCCTCTGGATGTGCACCATCTCGACCCTGTCAAACTTCTAAGCCATATTCCTTACTCTACTGAGGTATTTCGCGAGCAAAGAGCTCGCCACCTCGAAGCTTCCGTAGATTTAGTTGACGATCAGTTTTGAGTCAATATAAACGGTCACATGCCTTGCAGAGCATTCTTTTGCAAGTCGCAACAAGGCGAGCAGGGCCTCATACTCGGGAACGTTGTTGGTAGCCGATAATCCAAACTTCAACGAGTACTTCATTTCCAACTTGTTGGGGGCCAACAGGATCACCCGGTTCCACTGCCGATGTGTGTCGAGGACCCGTCCACATTAAGGGTCCAGTTCGGTGCCTCCATCGACTTCACTGGGGTGATCGATGTTCGGAACCGAGGTCATCTCGTCGATGAAGTTTGCCAGGGCTTGTCATTTTACGGCCAGCTTTGGCTTAAATTCTATGTTGAACTCGTCCAATTTGATGGCCCATTTAACTAGTCCTGATATATTGGGCTTTTACAGGATTCCCTTCAAGGGTTGATTGGTCAGGACGACTATTTTATATGCCTAGAAGGCCACAATTTCCTAGCCAAATAAACGAGCGCTAGTGCAACTTTCTCGGCATGCAACGGGTCTCGGGGCCCATCAAAGTCTTGCTAACGTAGAAGACTTGCCGCTGTACACGAGCTCAGCGCCACCTCTGAAACTGCTAAGTAGAGGTACAGCTCCTCGCCTTCTTTTGGTAATGTCAGGAGGGGGGCTTGCTGGGTATCCCTTTAGCTCCTGAAAGGCGTCCTGACAGTCGAGCGCTCATTAGAAGTCGTTTGCCTTTGTCCCTTTCAAAGCTTTGAAGAATGAGAGGTATTTGTTCCCGGATTTTGCCAAGAAGTGAAAGAGTGCTGCAAGCCTCCCGGTCAGCCTCTAGACATCATTTACGGTCCGCAATGGGCTCATGTCCATGATCACCTTTATCTTTTTGGGGTTGGCCTCGATCCCCCGCCAAGAAATGATGAAACCCAGGAATTTCCCTGAGGATACTCCAAAAATGCATTTGGCCAAGTTCAACTTCATCCAGTGCGCCCGGAGCAACCCGAAAGCCTCATTGAAGTCACGGATATGGTCGCCGGTGGCTTTACTTTTGATGAGCATGCCATCTACGTACACCTCCACATTTCGGCTAATCTGGGTTTTAAACATTTTATTCATGAGCAACTAGTACGTGGCGCTCGCGTTCTTTAACCAAAAGGGCATAACCTTGTAACAATACATCCCCTGATCCGTCATGAAGAAAGTATGCGCCTCATCCTCGAGACTCATCCGAATCTGGTTGTAACCTGGATATGCGTTCATAAAATTGAGTAGCTCGTGCCTGGAGGTGGTGTCAATCAGTAGGTTGATCCTGGGCAGCAGAAAGCCATCCTTCGGGCATGCCATATTTAAATCAGTAAAGTCAACGTACATCCCCCACTTTCTATTACTCTTCTTGACAAGGCCAATTTGGAGAGCCGGTCCGAATACTGGACTTCCTTGGTGAAGTCGGCGATGAGTAATTTCTTTACTCCTCCAAGATGGCAATGAGCTTTTCAACGGAGTTGTTTCTTTGCTTTTACTTGATGGGCTTGTGATCCAGATCGAAGCTCAACCTGTGGACCATTACTTCGATCAAAATTTCGGGCATGTCGACAAGGGCCCATGTGAAGATATTGGAATTTTGTCAGAGGAATGTGATTAGTTGGTCTCGCAGGAGTTCGGCAAGTGAGCCCCCCTATCTGCATGCATCTCTCCGAGTCTCCAGGATCTAGAGGAACGTGGTTGGTCGGCTCGCCGGCTTGGGTCTACTACAGAGTTGCTTCGTCTTTGTGATCGAAGTCGTCCGTCTGCTAGTCTAGAGTGGCCTGGATGACCTGGGACAGGTAGAACATCCGATCGGTCGCTTGGTCGCCCAGTACCTCTCCGATGCCGCAAGTCGTAGGAAACTTTATCTTTAAATGTGTGATTAACGTCACAACCCCAATGGCGATTAGGTAGGGCTGGTCTAGGATGGTGTTGTACACCAAAGGCAGGTCAACTACCAATAACGCCGGTATGTGGGATGTCGTTTTGGGGTGCGTTCCCAAGATGACTTCCAATTGGATGGTTCCTTGGACAGGCACCGGTTCGTTGTCTAGTCCATAAAGGATCCCTTCAGCTGGTTTCAGTTGACACTTTTTTAGTCCCAATCTAAAATAGGCATCTAGGTAAAACAAAGTACGAGAACTTTCATTATCGATAAAAATCCGTTTCAACTGGTAATTGACCATACCGTCTGAAATAAATACGGATACAACCAGAGGGTCAGAGTGGGGAGTCATTACATGCGACATATCTTCTTTACTAAAACTAATGACATCATCCCTGACTTCTACCCTTGGTTTCTTTGAGGTGGTCCCAAACTGGTCCAAGGGGCAGTCCAGTCGGGTTGCCATCATGTTGACCACTCCGGCCATGACTCGATTCCTCGGCAGCTGCTACTCCATCCTTTCTTCGCCTGCTCTGCCAAACCCTTACTCCGGGATTCATAGAAATTTGGTTAGCTGTCCCCTTTAGATGAGCTCATTCTCTTTTTGCAGGTCCTACAGACATCTGTACTATGACCCGAAGATCGATGATAATGACAGTATTTCATCTAATCTCCATCCAGATTCTTGACTGGCTTCGGCCACTTCAAGAATTTTTCCTCTCGGATCTGCATGAGATTGTTGGTTTGGGAGTTATTTAGAGGAGTCAGGTTTAAGGGCCCGAACTCCCTTTAGGCTCCCGGCTCCACCCTAGGCTGCTTCCTCTGATCCCGGGAGTTAAAGCGGTCTCCATTTCTCTTTATTTCGTTCGACGGCCCCTGATGGGGGTGGTTCTCGCGCTCTAGACGCTTGGCCTCGTTGGCCTCTTCGACTGCCATATAAATGCGGGCGATGGCTTCGACTTCACGGAAAGTCTGAAGGTCTTTGTGGGCCAAATGTTTGAAAAACTCGCTCGACTCCAAAGTTGATATAAAGGTGCTCAACTTCACATCGTTAGTGAGCCAATCTATCTAGCAAGCCTTGGTGATGAACCAGGTTAAGAAACTCCTCAGACTTTCGTTTGGCCCCTGCTTGATACGAACAAGGTACCAAGATTGCCTTTCCTCCCTCCGACTAAAGGCAAACTAAGTCAGGAAGCTATTAGCGAGCTCCTAGAATGTCCAAATTGAATTTGGCTGCGGGCGATAGAACCAAATCCGGGCATCCCCTTTAAGGGTCAGTGAAAAATATAAGCACGTGGTGGATTCGCCTAGGTCTTGGAAGCTCAGCAGGGTACGGAAGTGGTTTAAGTAGTCCATCGAATTGGTACTTCCGTTGTAGGGTTCCAGGGCCGAAATCTTAAACTTCTGAGGGAGTGGCTGTGTCCGGATCTCCATTGTGATTGGTGATTGTCTTAGATTTGTAGAGCGCTCGTTAGCATCTCCTTTGAACACGTGTTACCTATCTTTTCCACTCGTTCCTTCATTCGAGGGGAGACTGCAGCCCTTTTTGTGTTAAGGTAGGTCCTCAACTCTAAGTGGTTTGGTGAGCAGCGTGAGGTCCGCCAATTGCTGCTGTTGCTAGTCGACTGGATGTTGCACGAGGCCCCCTCTCGGGCCGGAGCCTCTATTGGTCACGTGAATAATGAGGATTTCGCCATTCTAGGCCCTCATCCGATGTCTTGTGACCAAGCCGGTACTCCAAATGGGACCAGACCCCAAGCTCGAAGCCGCTCAGGCTACGAGGTCAATCGAGAGTCCTGCCTTCCAGGCTGCTCACTTCTTTCTCTGACTTTTTCATTTTGATGCCAAAGTACGGGTAATGGAAGGAGCCCCTAGCCTCTGTTGGCGCGCACAAAGGGTCTGAAACATTTGAGAAATATTATCCACCCAATCGGCGAGTGCCTGCATGAAGGGCGCCAGTCACTCCTCCGCATGGCTACCCGTAGATGGGTCGTCACTGTGGGGGATGATGTCCTTGGCCGGAACACTGGTATTGACCATGTCTGTTTCTGTGTGGATGGTGGTTAGGCTTTTTGTTCGCCCTCCCACAGACAGGGCTAATGATGCATCCTGGATTCGAGTTGCTGACGGATTAGGATGCCGCTTGGTTTTTGAATCGAATTGAGGCGGGTCTGATCTTCATACTCTATGGCCTGGATCCTGTACACCACAACTCGAAAATAAGATGTTAGAGGATTAACGGGACTCGCTCTACGGTTTATTCTCCGATACCTAAGTCAGTAATATAGCTTAAAAGATGGAATGATGCAGAGATGAAAGGTATACGTGAAAATACAAGAATATGGGTTTTTTGAGTCTGACTTTGAGGTCGCACTCGACATGGAGCGGCTTTGATGTGATGATGTGCTTGTGGGAAGCAGCTTCGATATTGAGGGAACAAGAATTGTGAAGGAATTCTTGGGAGGCTCTTTGGACTGAGAGTGGTCTCTTGAGAGCTCTTAAATGTGTGTATTTGCCGGCGTGTCTGGGCAGGAATGTATGTCCCTTGGAGCTTGTCTCTGGGTTTTTTATAGCCTCATGGCCAGCTAAGCCTTGCTTAGGTGCCAAGACTGGCCACCAGCTAGATGTGTAGATTTGCCAAGTTGGCACGGGGATCATGGATGCCAATTAGAGCAACCGTGATCAATCAAGAGGATCCCTTTCTTCTTTGAAGAGATGCTAGATGCGGCCGATATTAGGGTTGCTATTATGAGAGATCCGCTGAATTGAGAGTTACCATTATGAGTGATCCACTGAGTTGGAGTTACCATTCTTGAAGAAATTGCAATCAGGGGCAATATTTTGGGTGCCGAGCTGCCTAAGGCAAGCAATCTCTAACCTGCGGGAAGAGCACTGTGGGCCACCCGGATTGGGCCAAGGCCGACTTGGGCCTACCGGCCGACTGTGGCACTGTTTTGGGTCAACGAAGACGTTGACAGGTCTCTTGGCTAATGGGCCGGATGTCTTCTGGGTCCGCTGCTGAGTCCATGGGCTTTCGTGCTGGGTCGGCCCATTCCTGTCATCCCCATCAGAGGCAAA
>JAODPA010040584.1:0-12019 GCA_025585075.1 Nepenthes mirabilis | reverse complement strand
TTAGATATATCAAAAAAAATTATAAAAATTATTGGATAATAGAAAAATATTAGCTGATATATCAACGATATGACAACATATTACGATATTGTCGTGATACAGGAAAAAATCCCCCTTTGGAGGTCCTATATCAATACATGCCAGTTGATATTTTTAACTGCATATTCATCAGAGATATATCAGTCAATATTTTCTCAAACTTATAATTCACAAAAAAACAATTTCATCCGGTGTGCGGCCATGACCAATGCCATCACCAATGTTATCATCCGTGAATCAGAGTAAAAACAATAAATTTATAGCTCTATCAAATCTAAATATATGCAGAAATCAGGGGGAACAAAGGTACTCATTAAAAAGCCAGATGTATAAATAAGGGACAAAGGATCAAGCCTGCAAAAATGGAACTTTACTGGAAGCAAAATGTAATTAGCTCAGAAATGAACTGTTTGAGCCAGGGATTTTGATCGCCCCCTTTGACATATTCGGTGGAATTCCAATGCTTTTTGCTTGAGATGTAGTTTCAGTCGACTCGAGAGCTCGGGAAGCTTGAAGGGCCATCTCAGCATGGAGTTGAAGACATGCCATAGCCAACTGGGAGAAATGAAATAGTTCAATTAACCAATACATATAGAGGAACACTTTTAAGCATCCTTACTATATTCCTAATGATATAACGTCTCATCTATCTATTTATACTAACAGAGTTATATAAAAATAAATTATTGATAGATAAATGTCTTGTCACTCAAGGGCGTGCCAAAAGTGACTAAAGGGTGTCCTGAGAAATTTATCTGACATGCGTGCGTGTGTCTATATGTAGCCAAATAAGAGTACCAAGGATATGAACAGAAAAACACAGAGATGAAAAAACTAGCAATGTCAGAATGGAAAGGAAATTTGATCAATTAATGGATGAAACAACAAATAAGAAAGAGAATCATGTGGTGGAGAAATGCATTGCCTGCTTCTAAATCTAAATCATAGTGGTTTGAGGGGAGGGGTTCTTGCTTCCACAGGTTCATTTCCTACAGCAGCTTCCTTCCCACAATAATTCTTCCCGACCACCTGGTCTTTCTGTAAAGTGCATGGATTAAATTATCAACCAATATGTATTGGCATTGAGGCCTCGTAATATAAATATCTCCCAATACCAAAAAAAATATTATTATTTGCTTCACTTTTAAATATTAACGCTTGACTTGACTCATTGTACAAAAAAAGAAAACTATTGCTAGTGCTATATTGACAAAATAAATCCACATACTTTAAATATAACTAAATCTTATAAAAAGTCTAAATTTATGTGTTTTGTATATATATATGTCAAAAGCTTTGGAGCACTTTTTGTTGAGCTAGAATCATATTAAGATTAATTTTAATAAAACTAAAACTCCTCAAATAAATAAATAGAAAATTAATATTAACTATGGTCAAATTGTATTATATAACTAATTTTGATGAGGTCACGAGAAAGTTTTTGACCCCCAACGTCCAAAACATGTCATATCTCCCGGACATGAAGTATAGACTGATATGAAAAAATATTAATTCGGCCCCCTCAATATCAATATTTTCCAATGCCAAGACAAAATCACGATATGCAACTGTATCTGCGATTTATTGGCTAATAAATCTCCTAAGTTGATCTTGTGCAACTTAGCAAAATAAAAAATTGGGGTCTAATATGTCCAATACTAATAGGATGAGAAAAGATATCGATATCGATATTTTCATCAATGCTCCCAATGGAATCAAGGATCAGAGTAGGTGTCAAATGCAATATGGTTTCAATGAATTCCAATGCAACTATTAAGGCTACAATAGAAATGGTGCTGAATGACAGAATAGAAGAGAACAAGCAGCCAAAGGAAGAAGGATTAAATAAGCCCATGATTGTTCTTACAGTGTAGCAATCTTGATCTATGTCTGACTCAGCTACATGAAGAGCCCATGTTCGTATCCATTCGAGTCCTCGGGCAATTTCTTGATTGCCTTCTATCAAGGCAGAGACCACATAAGAAGGATGAAGTGCCATCAATATGGATGATGCAGCAAAAAGAACTGATCTCCTCACATATGCTTCCTTGTGATGGCATATTTCCCTGCATGAAAAGTAGACAGATAAAACTATTATCATAAAGCAATAATACCAGCCACAGAAAAACAATAACACCTTTTGATGACAGATAAATTCACCATCCTAATCCTCTCAACCATGGAATGGAATGGCCAGAATGCAAAAACAGATATATATCTATATCGGGCCACCACAAACCAATAGTTCTTGATACCACGACATACAAGCAGATATTTCCCCTCAAATCATTTTGTTCTATTTCGCAAAAACAAATTGATTCTAATATGTCTAATACTGATTTATGTCGCCTGATACGGCCCTATGTTGTTGAAGGCACACCTTACATGTGCCTAGGGGTTTCTAAGCTCGAGTCTCAAAGTTTAGCGCCTAAACATTCCTCTGCGAGACTCATCACAAGAGGCTCCCCTAGTTTCTAAGGCGCTCATCATTTTGTAGGCTTAAGGTATATGCCTCGACTGCCTCAAGGTTTTTTTTAAAAAAAATTATTCAATTATATCATTTTAATGTGATGAGTTGTGTTCATTAATTACTATTTTTCATATTACTAGTTGAATTATGAGTTTATAATTATTATCAAAAATAATTTTATTTACTACTATTTATTATATTATTAGCTTTTAATAATTAAAATTAATTACAAGTCATAAATACATATTTCATAAATGGGTATCTCACTTCCACCAAGCCTGCACCTGCTCCTTGTGCCTTCCGCCTAAGGCCCAAGGACCCTTTACACCTTTAATATTAATACGGCCACAATCGATACCAATATTTTCTTGCATGCTCTCAACCCAAAATAGCTTTTATTATATCCTCCCTTGCTAGCAACATTAAATAGTAGGCTTCAGCATGCTATTTATCGTCTAAAATGCACAGAAAACACCTACTGTCCTCGTATATGTGTGTGTGCATGTATCCCTGTTCAATACCTGGAGCTTAGCATATCCAAAAGATGTGGGGCCAAAGCAGATGCTTCTGGATGCAAGGCTGTACATTTCATACAGACTCCGAGCATATGAATGAGTTTTCCCAGAACAATAAAATCTCTTCCAAGCAAGTCTATGCCATGCCTTTTCTTATCAAATCCTTGCATGGCAGGAAGCATAAAAGCAGCTGCATAAAGAGGAAACTTGTTCAGTGACGTCTCCATCTCGCTTGCAAGCATATTCATTGGTCTAAGACTCCATCTCCGTGTCTTCCCTTTCTTGATCTGACCAGGCTTTGATGGAAGTTCTCGCTCATAACGGTACGACCAATTTAGTGGAGTTTCTTTATCGGAAACCTCTTTCCAGGATCCAGCTCCATGAGGCCCTTTGTTACTTGGGAAAAACCAGGGTTGAGTCTCTGCAGCAGATGATATGAGGGGCCTCAACTGATATTTCTGGCTCACAGTTTTAGTATTAGCGAGCTCCTGGGCTGCGTTGGTCATGACATCAAGTATCATGATGCGTTGACTAACATCCACATGAGGTGAATATAGAAGTTTGTTTACAGAGTCGAGAGATTCAAATGGGCATGTCACGAGCAAAGCAACTAGTGCCTTTTGCCTCTTTTCTTCGGCTGATTCCTCCTCCCCTTGTAATGCTGCATCAGAGCAACGAACTTGTACAAGTGTTCTCACAAGATCAGGAGCCACATGCTGAAGTTCGTCTGCTGATGCTCGCACAAGATTTTCAGCAACATCAAGAGCCCTTTCGACCTGCAAATTGTGCTAGCCTAGGTTAGGTGTAACAAGATCTTCTTTATGTGGCTTTCAAAGTCAATAAACATGCAGAAGGCATTTTACTATATGTAACATAAATCGGTTCCAGATAGCAAATCAGGCATACAATGCAGCCACAAAAATATTTGACCAAGCAAAACTGTACTATTTAATTAACAGGCAAATACTCGCAGCATCTACTCAAACACACACACACACACACACACAAGGAACAACAGCATTGTAAATTGTATAACAGAAATTCCCATTGCACCAAAATACTAGAGATCCAATATATCAATGCATAATTAGAAATGAAAATATGAATCTAACAACGACCATAGACATGGATGACATTAGCATTACTAGTAAATAAAATGAAGCAAACCATAGATGAAAATATCAGTATCATTATTAGTGGTGGCCATATTAGTATCGGATATATTAGACAATATGTATTGACATCGGATATATTGGAAGAAAAAATTTTAAAAATCGCTAATTGACAAAGCTGTATCAGCCAATATATCATCGATACAGAAGCAAACTACAATATTGTCACAGCATTGAGAAATACCAGTATCAGAAGATCCTGATATTGAAACATAGTAGCCAATATTTATAATATCAGTTGATATTTGCATCAATGAAGTAGACCGAGATTATGTAAAAAATAACTAGACTTACACCATCTGGGTCATCAGATTTCCTGAGCGCTCCAACTACATCCACCAACTGTGTGAACCTTCCTTTCAAATCACTGTCATCATCAGACAGGTCATAAGGCTGCAAAGAAGGATCGGTTGAGGTTTCAGAATCTTCACTTGCATTATCATCTTGCTCTTCTTCAGAGACCGAATCAGCATTAAATGTTGCTGGATCAACTATTTCATCTGGATCGACCAGCTTAAATTGAAACAATTTCTTGCTTTTAACTTTTCCCTTGCTGCCTGCCTCATTACCAACTGTATGATCTAATTCCTTCACTTGTTCTGCAGTCATCAATGATGCCATATTGTCCATTCCTTTAGTCGTGCCGTTCATGGTGGGGAGAGTCCCTTCCTTTGGGGTTACTAACCCAAATTCCCAGTCTATAACTTCACTAGTGCAATTATCATCTAGGTAAAGCGGATTTTTTGGGTCAATGACTATAGAAAATGCTAAAGCAATACTGCTAGCCATTCTCCTAACCAAATCAGAAGGGTACTGCAGCCTACCTGCCAGAATAAGAGAACTGCATGAGACAAAGAACATGAGTTACATGCACAATACTTCAACAAGTTGCAAATTTTCAAGTTTCTACAGCTAACTCCGTCAAGAATTGAGCGCATAACATCCTTGGTAGATTCTAGCTCTTCCCTTGACATCTTCTCCAACAGAAGGCCTAGGGCTGCAGTTATATCTGACTTTTGAATCAAGGGAAACTGAATACATGAAATAATAACCACCTACCACAGGTTATCACTTTTTTTTCTTTTAATATAGATAGAAAAATTGTTTTTCTGGCTATAACAAATCACTAAATATTAATAAAAACAGGTTTTGCATCGCTCTAACTCTTGCAGCAATCCAATAGAAAAGGAAGGACAAAATGAGTGACCACTAGACATCTTTTTGACCAATGTAAAAGAAAACAGAGGACGATTGAACCCAGACCCATAGCAACTGCAGAAGTGCAATTCCACTGATATTCTGAAACTTTTTGTTGGAGAGATGTCCCAAATTATAGCATATTATTCATATAGTGAGTCATAAATATTTATTCTACTTAAAATAGTAAGCAACTAGAAAAGGATACAAGCTTGCTGCTCAATAGGGGCTGATTGCACAAACTCTTGTTTGGCCCATACTTCCACAAGATGCTGCACGGTGTCCAATAGACGACTGTTCTTTTCACCTTTCGTCAGCATGACAGCATCAGGTGGACGTTCAAGAACAGAGAATTGCAGTATCCATCTCAGACAGCAAAAAGGGAATACTTTCCAAAGTACAAATTTTTCAACAAACAAGAACCTGATGAGAAGAAATAATATAAAGTCTCATACACCAGTAATCTAGTTTTTGAAACAACACAACTATGGCAGATCAATAGCATTTATTGGCCAAACTTCAATGTTCTGGAATCGTCAATTTCCAAATCAAAAAATAGAAAGTGCAGGTCTTTAGTCAATAATCAGCTGCAGTTAAAACAATATTGGTGATCTAAACATAATCCACACAACCAAAGATCAAAAAGAAATTGAGGTTAAATAAGTAGAAACGGACTGAAGCATTGACAGTTTCAATGATAATAGAGAATATCATAACTAACCTCATTGATGATTGATGTTCAAGTAGCCGATGGAACAATATCCAAAGACTCCAATATGCTTCAGCATCACTTGCATGCTCACATGCCAGTTGACGCAAGATCTGATCAGCCATTCTTTCCACAGCATATTGATCTACAATGAGTTCCATTATCATAAACCAGAATCGGAAACTGGGCTCTGACATGAAAGCATCTTTGGAAAGTGATTCTCTTTTTGGCAATAAAAAGCTCCGGAGACATCTAAGAATCCGTGTAATTACTTCACTGATGAGCAGATCTGCACAATGAAAGTCAATTACTAACTGTTACTTCAACTTATTACTTGCATATCTATTGCCTTGTTACTGATCCATTTAGATTGACTATGGTGATCAAACAATATCAACAAAACTTGGGGAGTTGAAGGGAAAGAGAGGAGGTTTAAGTCGACGTTAGCTAAAGCACAGACGTTGCAAATGGAAACTATTCTCTATGGAACAAAGTTGTGATTACAAATCATTTAGTCATTTGTCCCGTCTATTGTCACAATTCCTATTACTGCATCATGATCCTCCACAAATAACAAAGAGAGAATAGAAGATTTTACCCACAACATAAGAGACTATCATAATTAGCATTAACATTGTTGCATAGAATTGTAAGTTGACTAAATCATTAAAGAATAATTTTGAAAGTTCACAAATTATATCTAAACCAGCAGAAAGCTAGTTCCTTGTAAAAATACCATTTTAGTGGGTCCGCACTACTACAAAATATTCACAGTTCCTATATGATATAAGGAAAAATAATGTATAAGTTGGCTGTCGCATGCTTATGCAGTAGGAGTCCAACTACTGCCCAAAACGCAACCTGAAGAACTGTCATTCCTAATAAGCATCATTTCCAGTTACAAGTTTATAGGAGATTATAATCTCCTAATAAGTCCATGAGTTAGAGGGCCCCTGATGCACCAAAATGGTCAAATAAAAAAAATCCTGACAAACTATGAATGCAAGGGCAAAGGCAGCCATTTTTAAGATGTCTCCATATTGGGAAAAATTTGTGAGCAGCAAAAAACAACTGTAATCCTCATTTCAGCACTATGTCACTGAGACACTAATAGTCTACCCACTCTAACCTTTCCTGATGCAAGTTCTTACTAAGCAGCTATTATAATTGATCACATGCACAACACCAGTTGATGGGGGACCTCCCCAACTAAAAAAAAAAAGGAGAGACTATCTCTAAGGTGATCTGGATTATTTTACAAGTTTCAATTCAAATTAGAACTTCTTAAAAATATTCCAAAAGTGTTTTTCACAGAGCTACAAATTATGATTTTCCAGAAAGCACTTTTCAAAATTACAAGCAAACACTTCCCAACTGTTCATCCAACCATGGTTTCCTTTGTAATTCAGGTTTTAACTCCCGACACCACTTTATATTGCTCAACATCAACTCTTCTAAAGTTTGATACTGGGGTATAACTGGAACAAGTTGAAGACAAGCCAGCATTTTGAAGTAATTTTAAATGCATTGATTAAAGATTTTTTTTCTTTTATTCTGAATGAACTGGGTTGGGTATTTTAAGGAGTAAGGAATATTAGATTAGGTTATTCAGTCAAGAATAGATCAAGGCACAATTGAATAGGGTCCATTATCAACTCACCATTTGACCAAACTAAATAAGGCCCCTTTAAAGGAGACCCCTGAGCCTGTTTTTGCAGCACAAGACTTTTTGCAAAGCCTAACTCGCAAAAACCCCTTCAATGCATATTCAACTCTATTCAATTCAGAACAAAGAGGCCTTCTTATAAACTAAATACCTTGTAAAATAAGCAAACACAAAGGAAAATCGACCAAATCTAGGAAATATATTTTACTTCTTGATTCATCCTAATCAAGAAGGAAAATATATCTAATATTTTCTAAGGGATATGTGTAAACCACTAAGCCATTCCTAAAACTACATGAACTCTTGAAGTAATCAACATAACTATAACATATTAACAGTGTGTTTGGTTATAGGATAGCTTCAAAAAATGAAAATTAATGAAGAAAAAAATGAAAATAAAAGGAAATAAAAGGAAAATTAATTTTTACAAATATTAATATTCTAATAGATATTTTTCATCATATTTTTTCATTGTGATTTTTCATATAATCTAAACATGAAAAAGCATTTTCCTTCAATTTTCTTTTTCTTTTCTTCATACTTTCCTAAATCCAAATAAACACTAAAGCCATTGAATTAACCCCTAAAATATGAACATCAAATCACAGTATTTTCCCATCAAAAGTAACAAGCAAAACATACAATAAAAGTCAAAACATATGCACCAGATTTTAATTACCTATTAATTCACTGATATTATCATTTTAACTATTCTATCCAATGCTAGTTTATTAGTGGTATCCAATATTACTGGTGAATTTCTTGTTACAACATTTTCCTCGGTAAATAAATAAACAGATAAATAGAGAGGCTAGAGTATCTTAACAGGAGAGTCTGAGTAAACATCTAATTTCATATTAATCAAATAAACCAAATAACAAGTCAACCTAAGGTTATTTTTCCGCATAAGCAGCCAGCAGTAGCAATCTACATTAAATTTCTCATAAATTTCAACATCTGTGCATTTGGAAGCGAAAACAATACTCTGAAATTTCAACATCTGTGCATATGAAGGACAATACTACTACGAGACAATGTCCACAAAGAAAAATAATAGTCACACTACTTTTTTTGCTCACCTGCAGACCCACGACGGCAAATACGAGCAAACAATTCTGCAATAAAGAGAATGGTCCCATCCCCCTCCATTCTATGAGAAATGGCAGATTTATCACAAATTTCCTTGTTTTCCCCTTCAGCTGCAGTAAGAAGCTGGATTGTGATCTCCTTAAAAAACAAACTGAAAAAGTTCTGTAAAGGATAAACAAATTCAGAACAGGTGCCAACAGAATCACACAGAATGGATACTGACTTTTCCATAACGTTACTAGGCAAACTAAGAAGATCTGCAATGCACCTGGATACGATATATTTTCACATTAGACTTCTAGGAGCATTCTAGCAAAAGAGAACATAAGGATACTGTGATGAAAGAGATTTTGGAGCTTTCAATCTTGCTTTATCAGGAATAGACGCAACAAGCTGTGCCACCCTAGACAAATCTGGTTTGAGCAGTGCACTGTTAAAATCTTTCGATACATGATATGCACTAAATTCTCTGGCCATCTTTGAAACACCATCATTTTCAAGCAAGCAAAGTTCAAGTAATCTGCAAGAATTAGAATTCGATATGTAAGTAATGGGACATGTAACTAGATTGCTAATATCATGACACCAACTAACGAACCATCAGTTCACTGAAGACTCTAAGCAACATACAATAAAAAAAACAACTTATTGCTCCGCAATACGAATGGTGCCCACCCAATACCTGAGCTTATAATATTTCTATGGAGTAATGTCTCCTCCTTGAATAGCTATAGTTTGAATTTGATACTAAAAGGGGCACTGTGAATGCATAGAAAATTTTGTATACATATATCTTTTAGTGAATCCAACCTGCAGGACAACAGCAGACCAGAGAGTGCATGACAAGTTTAAATAAAAACAGATGAGCAAAAAAAAAATGCTAATAGGAGAGATAAAATGTCACAACAATGTAGGTCTAGTTTCTAACAGCGATGGAGCATTCAGGTATACTGCTAGTTTAGTTTTGAAATTTGCTATCACCTTATTATAATAATTATATGTACTGTTCAATTTGGGAACTAAAAAGAACATTAATTACTATGTAACAATATATGTTAACAGCCATTTCCATTTGCAACATTAACTTAAGGAATACATACCAATGAGAATAAGCACAATCCGAAAGTTAGCTAGGAGTACTCCATACCTTTCAGCATTTGATCTAACAGCATTGGCATCATTACCATCACCGCCACTATGCTCCAGACAAGGGACGACAGCCAGAACAACCTCAGAAGTAAGTCCATTTGCAAAGAATACATCATAAACAATCTTCCGAGCAGATAGAGGAAAGCAAGATAGCCAATCGGAAGCAACATCTGCATATAATAGAAAAGTCAAGCAGGATCACTAAATCTCTCATAGTTCTCAAACTAAGACAGCAGAACACTAGATAATCAAGACAACAGATAATTTGAGTCGTTTGAATTCCCAGATAATTCCAACTATCCTTGTGGAACTTGCTCATAAATATTTTCCTGAAAAAAAAAAAAGAATAAAAAGGTTCCACAGACTCAAAAGAAGTATGTACTTTCAATTAAATCCGCAATTTCCTGCCACCTTCATGTGATAATTAATTGAACAGCAAATTTGTAATATAATATTAGAAAGCCCCATAAGGATCAAAACATTGCTCTCTTAAAACCCAGGAAGATAGGGAACATGTTGATTCCATAACATCGATAAAAAGCTAGCATCCACCAACTCCGTCATCATACACACTAAAATCAACAAAAGAAGACAGACAAGTTTCTGTTCGAAGTCCCAGATAGATAGTTGTTCAACCTTTTTGACCCAGCTTCTGAAAATATAATGCAAGAACAATTTTTCCTACCTCAAACTTAAAAAAGGAGAGCATACCATAGAGCAATAACCTAGACAAAGCTGGAAATGCAGTTCCTTGATAGAACGCTTGCCATTGATCATGTCTTTCTTGCACAGAAGGAATTTCCACATTGAACAACTGAACGCATCAATGTCAATACAGCCTATTAACACACACAAGCAAACAATTGGCAGCACGAGACTAATAATCTATTTAGGGCAGAAACACGCATTAGTTTCCTTTTTTTGCTTTCTTTCCATAACACAAACATTTGAAGACAAACCTCAGGTAAAGAACTCAGACTGGCTAAAGATTAATAATGAGTAAACTATATAATATTAAATGGTATAAATGTGACAAATACCTTATCTTTATATCGCTCAGAGATTACACCTGTCAATTTCAACAACATAGCAAATGTATAAAACTCTTAAGTTTGTAAGCTTCTGATGAAAATAAAAAAATCGCAATTAACAGGAAAAATCAGCATTTTTATTTACTCAACTTCTCCTGATATTGCAATGTTAATCTAAACTTTTGGTTGACTCAATTTCATAATTTCATAAATTTGTCTCAATTTCAAGTAACTTGTCATCCATGGCCAAGTTGGAGCACTTCAATCGCCGGTAAATGCTGGTATTGACAAGTATAATGGAAGAAAATGCATTTTCCTACACCACTTACAGTCACTTGACGCAAGAAATGCTCCAAGTTGGCCAAAGGAGACGGCAAGCAGAAATATTTCGCAATTCAATTTATTCAGTATAAAATTGACTATAAACTAAAATTTCGAATGAAATTGGAAGCTTGAGGAAAAGTTCAGAATAACATGCTATTTCCGCTCGTTCTAACAAGAAGCTACGATATAAGTTTACGGAAACCATATAAACCCGTTAATCTTCCAATATTCATGGCGATTCTTAATAATTTCAATCAATCAAAGTTCACAATCTTCTAATGTCCTCACGAATCATAACTTCTCAGAATCCGAAAAGAAAAAGAAGAAAACTCCAACACAAAAGGGAAACGTATATGGAATAAGGGAGTATCAATACCTGAGAGAAAGTGGGTGTCGACAGGGAAAATAAAAACGGCGAGAGAGTGAAGGGCACAAACGATGTCGTCGACACGTTTGGCGCCGTTTATGGCTGACATAATGTCGGAAATCTTTCGAAGCAGTTCGACCTCCATTTCTTTCTCCGTCTTTGGCATCTCGCCCTCCATCTTTGGTAACTAATTCTGCTTCTCTCCTCTACAACACCATTTTTATTTCTGCACCGAAGCGTTTCTGGAGAGGGGCACTGCTCATTCGATTAATATTAAATATTTTATATTTT
>JAODPA010040573.1:0-12021 GCA_025585075.1 Nepenthes mirabilis | reverse complement strand
TTAATAAAGATAATTATTTATATATGTTTATTATATTCTATGAATTCGGGTTGTCCTACGAATCATGAGTAGCAAATCGAATCTTTGTACTGGTCGATCTGATGTAGATTCAGTTTACATAATCTCAAATTTGAATCCTGCGCAACACAACTGAAAACGAGAGGTCAAAAGACTGCAAAAATTATTACCACCGTAAATCCTCCATCACTTAAGTCAGATGTCTTTTCAAGAGTGTAGAAAGATGCATGAATGATTCATGTGTGATAAATCGAACATTTGGATGCGCCCAATTAATAGACGGCTTAGATGTGCACCCGATTGAGTTGTGGCATAAATGTGTGCCCGTTGTAGGGTGGCTTAGGGATGCACCCAGCAAAAGTGTGACTAAGATGCGCTATTGTAAATTGAACGGCTGTTTAGAGGGATGTGCGGTCACTTTAATGAAAGATCTCATGGAGCGAGAGCCTTTCTTTGATGAAAGCCTGAACGAATTAGGAGCAAGGTTTCCTAGAAGGATTTGTTGTCCCTCTTTTCCCTCTCTTTTCTCTTCTCCGGTTTTCTTTTTGGGTCCTCTCTCCCTGCTGCTGTTCCTCCCTTTTTGGCAAAAATAAAAGGGGTATTTATAAAGGCCAAGGGCGATTGAATTATTCAACCGCTTATAAATAGGATAAGAAGGTTGTTCTTACTAGTTGATTATAGTAGGTTGATTCATATGCGGAAAGTGGATGGTTGTGCACGACAACTATTTTACAAAGATTCGTCCAGCCGGTTATAATAAGTTATATGACTCATGGGCTCGCTTTTTGGACTTACAATTTGATGGGCATACCGAAAATGGACTGGCCTAAAGTCAACGTAGGCCCAAAATGGACTGCTACACGGTCAACTCGTGAACGGCCCAATTGGAGAATGGGCCCAAACCCCAAAAGGCCAAGGATGGTCAACACCAGCGTTGACCGTCTAGGCCTCAGCAGACGGCCAACTAACACGCAGATGGTCATCTCAAACGTTGACCGGGCGTACTGTAGTAGTAGGCCCAACAGAGGCTTTATACGGTTACCGACTTGGCCCACTTGAGTCCACGATCCATCAGACAGCCAGCAACGGCTCTCCCAGCATTTTCTACTATCCCAATTGGCTCCCAAAATGGACATTGATAAAATCAGTGCCCTTCCAATAAGGAAGGCGCCAGATTTTTCAAATTCCCTGCCAACTGGGGCTCTCCAACAGTAAAATACATAAAAGGAATGTGAGCAATTTGGAAAGCCACTGACCACCGTGGAAGGAAGCTATCTTGGTCCGTTTGGCAACTAGCATCAGCTCTGAAAGGCAGGCCAATCAAGAATAACACAGGAGATCACACCTTCAAAATGGGGGAGATCACCTTGTCAACCATAAATAAACCCTAGAATTCTGATTTAGGGACGGGTTCTGGTTTATGCATTCTAACTTACACACAACGAGTTTCAATTCATACGTTCTCACTGACACAGGAAGCTCTTACATGTAATTTCTAGCATACAGAGACAATCTCTTACAATCAAGCTCTCGCGTACCCAAGCTCTCGCTGATGGAGAGAACTTTTACATCCACAAACGCTAACAGAGTACTGGACGGAGGCCCGTCGTCTCTCCCACTCTTCCAGGCGTTCATCCTCCAAACCTCACTAAAGGCCTCTAGTTTCCTGGAGATCTAATCGGCTTTTCGAGAGTCGTTCCTGGAGGCTTCCACGCTTTCAAAACATCGTTTCCTTACGCTCCCTGTGAGTATGAATCGATCGCTCATGTCCTCGACAAGCCGATACTCCCA
This sequence comes from Nepenthes mirabilis, assembly GCA_025585075.1. Lineage (NCBI taxonomy): Eukaryota > Viridiplantae > Streptophyta > Magnoliopsida > Caryophyllales > Nepenthaceae > Nepenthes > Nepenthes mirabilis. The sequence continues at coordinate 10,212 of JAODPA010040573.1, read as the reverse complement.
ACCGATCAATCTTCTTACTTTCTCTCACTTTTTAGCATTACCTTCCCTATCTTATGAGGCTTTACTGACTTGAGCATCGGAGTATTTTCGGTGGGATAACATCCCGCCGACACATTGACCTCTTGTTCATTTTAATAGTGTGCAGGATTCGCAGTCAGTGAACGGAACACATCCAAACAATCCAAACGAATCCGAATCTATTCCTAGTCGGATCCAGGTACGCATCATTGGCGCCGTCTGTGGGAAGCGCTAACAGAAAGCCAACCACTACTCCGAGCAATGCTCTCTTTCACCGTCTGATTCTGCATTCGTAATGGTGAACATGAGAGCCCAAGCTAACGATTCTGCTAGAGATATTACCTACCCTGACCAGGACCACGCTGCTGGTGCCACGGTCAACGGGGCTACGGGCGGAATTCCAACGCCCTATTTTCAGCAGCTGATGGAGCAAATGCAAGCCAACACGCGTCTGCTCCAAATACTTTACTTTCAGAATGAGCAGCGACTGCATGCTGCTCCTCCGGTTGTCGTCCCTGCACCGGCCACCAAAAAAGGTGGCCAAAGGAAAAAGAAGCCCGCCAAAAGGCTCGAGATATCTCGGAACAATCCAATCCCAACTTCCTCCCACGTTTCTGGCCAGAATAGGCCTGAAGAACGCTCTGAGAGCACAACTCCGCGAGAAAGTCCGGAGAGAAGAAATCTCCAATACTCTCGGGCCGAAGACAAAAATACAGTCCAGGAGCGAGCATCTAGGACTGCCAGGTCTGTTGGAAGCAGCAGCCAGCCGGCTACTGAACCCTCCAGAGATAAGACGGAGCTGAGGGCTTACCTCAACTCCAAAAGATCAGCAAACGCCGCTCGCGCAGATCCGCGAGTGGACAAAATCTGGAACCCTGTGTTCCAAGATGAAGGCACGCCATCGACTTGGACCGATCTATTTTCACAGCGGAGATCCTAAGCCGTCCACTGCCCACCAAGTTCAAGATGCCTTCCCTTGACTCATACGATGGAAGCAGCGATCCGGTTGACTACCTGGATTACTTCCGCACCCATATAAGTCTACTAGGGTTGGAAGACTCAGCGATGTACCGCTGCTTCCCACTCACGCTGAAGGGAGATGCCCGAATATGGTTCCATCACCTCCCTTCAGGCACCATCAGCAGCTTCTGTGAACTCACGGATCTCTTCCTGACTCAGTACGCCTCAAGCCGACGGGAAGAGAAGCAGCTATGTCATCTCTACCACATCAAGCAGAAACCAGGAGAGAACCCATGGCGATTCCTTGATCGTTTTGTGGCGGAGGCCAACCGGATTCCCCGGATCACGGAGGAGATGAAGCTAGGTGGTTTCATCTCCGCGATGACCTATGGGGACTTCTTCAAGCACCTGGACCACAAGAATCATCCAATCTTCCGGGAAGCGGAGTCCATTACGCGAGCATATGCTGCGGCAGAGGAGGCCAATGAGGCAAAACGCCCAAAGCGGACGGGTCAGCCTCGATCGTTCCCTGGAGAGGGAAAAAGGAAGTACGGTGGCAGAGATCACTCCCGTCGGAAGCAACACAAGACTGGGCCCCTGGAACACAGAGACTACGGGCCCACCAGCTTCACGTCTCTGACAGACACGCGCTGGAACGTCCTCATGCAGATCCGCGGAGAGAAGTTCTTGAAGTGACCAAAACCACTAAAAAAGGACTCTGGGAACCATTCGAAGTATTGCGATTTCCACCGTTCTGCTGGGTATACGACAGAGGACTGTAAGATGCTACAGAGGAAGATCGAGAAGCTGATTCGCAGAGGGCACCTCACTAAATACGTCAGGAGCTCCATATAGAACTCTGGAGCAGCTGACAGAGAGGGGCAGGAACGGTCTCCTCCCCGAAATCGGGTTGTAGTAGGGGTGGTTAATATGGTCATCGCCCGACCTACTAAAAACCCATCTGGCGGCGAGGAACAGCAAATTGGGAGGAAAAAGCAGCGTACGGTGGACAACACTATCAGCTTCAATAATGATGACTTAGTTCATGTAATATCCCCCCATGCTGATCCCCTCGTTGTATCCACGCTTGTTTTGGACGTAGCATCGACTACCAGCTGAAGCGAGTTTTCGTCGATAATGGAAGTTCAAAAGATTTGCTTTACTTGGATACGTTTTTCAAATTAAGCTTAAAAAAGAATCAACTAAAACCTACCGAAGGCCCATTATACGGCATCGACAACGAGCCTGTGCCCGTTCAAATGACTATCCAATTGGAGGTCACCTCGGGTACGTATCCGAAAATAGCAAGTCGAACACTCGCCTTCCTAGTGGTCGACCTACCCTCAGTGTATAACGCCATACTAGGCAGACCAAGCTTAACAGCGTTTGGGGCGGTTACCTCGATTCCACACCACAAAATAAAGTTTCCAACACCCTAAGGTGTCAGGGAGGTGCTAGGCGATCAAGTTACTTGATGAACTTGTTACATGTCACAGGTTGCCCCTAGTGGCAGGACTAGAACAGTTGGAAAACTCGACCATCGAGACGAGATAATCCTTTAGCAAGCGCAATCCGGTGAAACCACGGATCTGATCCCACTGGACCCGGAGGAGCCAGAGAAGTGTGTACATATCGGTGGCTCACTCACTGGACCACTGCGCGATGAACTGGTTACGTTCCTGCGAAGGAACGCTGACCTATTTGTATGGACTTCAGCAGACATGCCTGAAATCCCAGCAGAGATAATGGTCCATATGTTGGGGCTTGACTCCAGCCAAAAACCCGTCATGCAGAAGTGGAGGAACCACTCCGTTGAAAAGTTGATCGCCATCCGAGAGGAGGTGAAGAAACTACTAGACGCAGGCTTCATTAGAGAAGTCCATTACCCGGACCGGCTCTCTAATGTCGTCTTAGTAACGAAAAGCAACGAAAAATAGCAGATGTGTATCGATTTTACCGACGTTAACAACGCCTGTCTAAAGAACAGCTTTCCCTTACCTATGATCGACCTAGTGGTTGACTCAACAGCCGGACATGAGCTACTAAGTTTCATGGACGCCTATTCGAGTTACAACCATATCCAAATGAGTCCGGAGGACGAGGAGCACACCTCATTCATGACCGATCAGGGCACCTACTGCTATAAAGTAATGCCTTTCGGACTTAAAAACGCTGGAGCGACCTACCTACTGCTGGTCAACAAAATATTTGAAAAATAAATTGGTCGAAACATGGAGGTCTACATCGACGACATGCTCATCAAGAGCAAGGTTATCGGCGACCACATTCGCGACCTGGAAGAGTCATTCGAGGTGCTCCGTAAGTATCACATGAAACTGAATCTAACTAAGTGTATCTTTGGAGTAGCCTCCAGTAAATTCCTAGGTTTCATCGTCTCCTAACGGGAAATCGCGGCAAACCCAGAGAAGATCAAGGCGCTCGCCGACATGGCTCCGCCACGGAACATAAAGGACGTCCAACGACTGACTGGACATCTGGCAGCACTGTCCCGCTTCCTTGCGAATTCCGGTGACAAGTACCAGCCCTTCTTCAAAGCCCTTAGAGGAACAAAATCCAACGGGTTTCAATGGACAATGGAATGCCAAACCGCTTTAAATGAACTGAAACGGTATTTGGCCATCCCGCCGTTGTTGGTGTCACCCAAGGGCGGAGAAGAGCTATACCTTTACTTTGTGGTGTCGGAGACGTCCCTCAGTTCTGTCCTCGTGTGCCAAGACTCCAACGCTCAGCGGCCGGTCTACTACGTGAGTAAAACGTTGACCGTCCCAGAGACCCGTTACTCGTGCGCAGAAAAATTGGCCTTAGCACTAATATTCTCCACGCGAATGTTAAGGCCCTACTTTCAAGCCCACCAGATAGTGGTCCTCACAGACCAACCGCTGAAAAATATACTCCAGAAACCTAACGTTTCTGGACGGTTGGTAAAATAGGCTATCGAGTTGGGCGAGTTTGACATCGAATTTCAGCCCAGGCCTGCTATAAAGGCACAGGCGCTGGTTGATTTCATTGTCGAGACTACAATCCCAATCCTTAAGGAATAGCCCGAAGAAAGCGCGAAACTGCTTGTCGGAGTTCCGAAATGGATACTCCACGTTGACGGATCATCTACGGACACGGGCAGTAGAGCTAGAGTGGTCCTTACGATCCCCGACGGGTTTGAGGCGAAATACTCCCTCAGACTCAATTTTCTGGCAACCAATAACGTTGCAAAGTATAAGGCCCTATTAGCCGAATTGCGGTCAGCCAAGGAATGCTCTGCCAAGATATTGACGGTTTACAGCGACTCCGAGCTAATTGTTAACCAGGTTAACGGAGGCTATGAGGCGAACAACCCTCTCTTGGCAAAGTCCTTGGCAAGGGCAAGGGAGGCCACCCGGGGTTTTGACAAACTGACCCTGGTTCATGTTTTCCGAACTGAAAACTGGAAGGCGGACCAGCTGGCCAAAGCTGCTGCAGCCGAAAACTCAGAACAGTATTCGAGGGACATGTGGGAGATTCTAGACGCTCCCAACATTGAGAAGCAAGAGGCAATGCAGATTTTCAAAGCAGAAAACTGGATGACGCCTTTCCTAAACTATCTGGCGGACGGATCGTTGCCAGATGATGTGGAGACGGCCAAACGGGTCAGGAAGACAGCCGGCTGGTATGCTGTGGTTGACGGATGGCTATACCACCATAACTACTCGACTCCATACCTCCGCTGCCTAACTCCCGAAGGGGCTAACTACGCTTTAAGCGAGGTCCACGTCGGGATCTGTGGGTCGCATATTGGCGGAAAAAACTTGACCTTCAAGGTCATGCGCCAGGGTTTTTACTGGCCCTCGATGAAAAAAGACACGCTGGAGTTTGTGAAGAAATGTGAAAGCCGCCAGCTTCACAGCAACCTTTACCGCCAACCATCCGCAGATCTGAAGACCTTTCAGACCCCTTGGCCCTTCGTGCAATGGGGGCTTGATCTTCTCGACCAGTTTCCCATTGCCACGGGGTAAAGAAAATTCATCATCGTGGGCATTGACTACTTTACCAAATGGGTCGAAGCCGTCACACAGGCTAAGATTACAGAGCATAACGCCCTGGAGTTCCTCCGCCAGAGCATCGTTTGTAGATTCGGTGTCCCCGAGGTCGTTGTGACCGACAACGGGACCCAATTCTCGGGAAAACGTTTCACTAAGTATTGCGCCAACCCTGGCATCAAGCTGGTCCACACTTTGGTGGCATACCCCCAAGCAAACGGATAGGTGGAGGTCACAAATCAAACGCTGCTCCACGGGTTAAAAACTAAGTTGGAGGACACAGGGGGCTCCTAGGCAGACGAGCTCCCTTTCGTTCTCTGATCTTATCGAACAACCTCGAAGGAACCAACGTACGAGATGCCCTTCAGCCTCTATTACGGGACTGAGGTGGTAATCCCGGTCAAAATCGGGCTTCCAAGTCTCAGGGTGGAGTCCTTCGACCCACTGGCTAACTCCCAAAAAATCAGAGAGTACTTAGACTTGTTAGAGGAAGCCCGCGATACTGTCAGAGTACGGACAGCGGCCTACCAACATCAGATCGCTCGATACTACAATAAAAAAGTTAAAGCACGACGATTCTATGTTGGAAACCTGGTCCTACGAGGCATCGATGCCACAGGCAAGCTGGCCGGCTGCAATAAGCTCTCCCCTAATTGGGAAGGGCCTTTCCTCGTCTCCGCCGTCCTGCGAAACGGAGCCTACAAACTCTGGAGCCAGGACGGGAAACTGGTTCCGTGAACGTGGAACACCATCCACCTCAGACGATACTTCCAGTAGCAGACGCAGGTACGCATTTGCATTATTGTTTGCACTCGCTTGCTTATTTTGAATTCGCAAAAAATAAGTGTTTACTTAACATACTTCCTATGTGCATGTGCATTATTTTTCTTTACAGGTTACCCGAACAAGACTGCCCCTAAGTCGGGAGGGTTTTCACCCTCTCGTTAATAAACCCTGGTCATCCAAGCGGCCCACAAGAGGTCAAACTTGAACCTCGGTAATCCAAGCGACCCATTAGCGGTCGTATTTAAACCCTGGTCATCCAAGTGGCCCACAAGCGGTCTATCATAAACCCTGGTCATCCATGTGGCCCATAAGCGGTCTAATATGAACCTCGATCATCCGACCGGCCCGTTGGTGGTCGTATTAAACCCTAGTCATCCAGGTGACCCATTAGCGGTCGTATTAAACCTTGGTCATCCAAGTGGCCTGATAATGGTCAAAACCTTATGGGGCTTACGCAGCACACGCAACGACCTCCTCTACGAGGAGACAGCGTGATTAGTCAGCGACGATTGAAGGGAGAAGCATTCTTCTTCAACGTTGGCCTCCTAAGTCATCACTTGGGTAGCGCCGTCAGGCTGGTTAACACAACCACATGCCAAGTCTAAGGACTTCGCTTCTTAGGCAGCCCAACAACGGCAGCCGGCCAACCAAGTTGGCCGCCCAATGCAACAAAGCATGCAAACACAAGAGTAGTAAAAGCTAATGGACACAGAATCGAAAGAATTTCAACTTTATTACCTCCAAATGTGTTGCAAATTATATTTTATGTACATGAATATAAGGGAGGTCACAAAAATGTACAACATAGGGGGCTACGAGGGCGGAGGAGGCCCCTGAATATCACGGGGCTCCCCCACGAGGTCGTCTCTGTGTTGCGCCGCTCTGTTGGACAGATTGATGAACTCAGCTGGGAAGCCAAAATCAATCAACCGCGCAACGCACCAACTGACGTTGATCCCATCCAACAGCCGCGCGTGAACCATGCCCTCGACCTCGTGGGGGCGGATACGGAGACTCAGATCATTCTCCAAGGTTGCTACTCGCTCAGTAAGTCGTTTGAAGCGCGCTTTGCCTCGATCATCCTCCTCTTTTAAGCGAGCAACCTCAGCCCTCAAGTTGGCGTTCTCTGTTCCCACTCCCGCCAGGATAGTCTCGAGGGCAACAGTCTCCTCACGGTGCTCCACCACCTTGAGGATGGTAAAAGCCAGCTTCCTCAGCTGCACAAGAGACAAACAAAGGACAAGTCAGAAATCTGGGAAAGGACAAAGTACGCGGAATCAATCACTAAGAATCATACCTCCCAAAATCTCCTCACGGGCCTCTCGGGCCTAGCCTCCAGACCTGGCCCAGGCGGCGGTGGACCAGGAGCATCCTCTCGAACAGAGCTGGTGGCAGCTTCATCCAAAATGCTCTCTAGTAGCTCATCAGTATCGTCCATGGCAACTGCGGGCTCCTCAGCTGCAGCCTCCGCAGCAGCTGCTGGAGGATCAAGCTCCACCATTGGCTCCACAGCAGGAGTCCGCACAACTGGAGAGCTAACGGATGGCTCCCACGCCTCCACAACTGGCTTACAAGCGGGCTCCATAAAGTACTCCATCAACACCACACAAGGAACCACTCGCGGCGCAGGCTGCGCCAGGACGACGACTTCAACTGAGTCCACCGGCCAATCCTCGTAGGTCTCCTCCATGACCGCAGTACTGTCAGGGCCGCTGCAGATCCTGGAGCAACATAATCGATGCGGGACGACGATAATGAAGGCTTCTCCAACACCTTCTCAGGCAACGGGCCAATAAACCACTCATCAGTATGTCGCATACGGATGATCAGGCCCTTGGAGTCCTCCGGCCGCATCATCCTCACTGGTGGCATGGGCTTTTGAACCGGGGAAGGCAGTCCCCAGTTCACCTTCTCGGTTTTCGCCCTAGAAACCAGGAAGTCCCTATTAAAGTTAGCAACGTGCTCCTTGACCAACTTGGTCAACCACTCCAAGGACGCCATCTCTGCCATAGACGACGTCCCCGTATACACCTCCGGTACTTGGCCCCAATCCTTCACAAGGGGCCAGGACGCCCCCACGCTCACGAAGAAGAACCGGTTCTTCCAATTCTTGAGCGAGTCGTAAATAGCCGTATTTATTTTTAGGTCAGAATGGGAACCAGTGATATCCATTCGCCCCCTGATTTACTTTGAAGAGGCCCTTCGCCATCGGCATTCTCAACCTCTTCGAATGTTTTCGAAGGAAACTACATAGAGTGCAGAGATACCAGACAACGGCATGGAGTTGAGCTATTAGGACAGGTAGGGCTTGCAGAACGGACAACAAATCGTCCGACAACGGAAGACGGAGACCACTCCTCAGGTGGGCCTCATAAACTGTGATGTGCCTTGCCGGTAGAGCAAAGGCTCTGTCGTCCGTTCTCGGGACTCTCCATGCGACTTCCTTCGGAATGTTAAACTCAACGCACAATGCCTTAACGTCCCCCTCTGTGAGGACAGAGGCAATGTCGGCGACGGATGCCATGGTTTGCAAGATGGGCTAGGGTTTCTGAGAATGAAAGTTGGAGACGAAGAAGACGGAGGCTAAGAGGCGTAGAAGGCTTTCGAAACGTGGAGGGAAACTTGAACGGCAAAAACGCCTTAAACCCCTCAGAAAGGATGCCGTCAGTCCTGCCATGTGTCACCTCCCTACTTGACTCTTCAAAAGACAGATCTCTGACGCATTAATGGCCAGGATATTCGCCTAACCAAAAGGAGACGCGTGTCTTCTTTTGGCCTACAAGCCGGCTGATGGCCACGCGTCTATCAAGGCTGGTAGAAAGTCTTTGGGAACTGACCAAATATGGTCAACAGTTCTGGTCAATATTCTTCTCAGAAAATGATCAAAGACGGTCAACAGTTCTGGTCAATATTCTTCTCTAAAACTGACCAAAGACGGTCAACAGTTCTAGCTAATATTCTTCTCCGGAACTGACCAAAGACGGTCAACAGTTCTGGTCAATATTCTTCTCCGAAACTGACCAAAGACGGTCAACAGTTATGGTCAATATTCATCTCCGGAACTGACCAAGACGGTCAACAGTTCTGGTCAATATTCACCTCCGAAACTGACCAAGAATGTCAATAGTTCTGGTCAATACTCTTCTCCGGAATTGACCAAGACAGTCAACAGCTCCGATCAACACTCTTCTCCAGAACTGACTAAAACGGTCAACAGTTCCGGTCAAACTTTCCTCTCTGCCTTTCATAAAGTCCTCCGGGATCCTTAAACGATGAAGGATAGTAAGGGGCATCCCATCATGAACATACCGGAGGCCAGAATTCTGGCCACCGGCATGCGGGACTAGTGATAGGCATACGGAAAATTGGCTAGCCCAAAGTCAACGTAGGCCCAAAACGGTCTGCTGCACAGTCAACTCGTGAACGGCCCAACTGGAGAACAGGCCCAAACCCCGAAAGGCCCAGGACGGTCAACGTCAGCGTTGACCGTCTAGGCCTCAGCAGACGGCCAACTCACACGCAGACGGTTAGTTCAAACGTTGACCAAGCGTATTGCTGCAGTAGGCCCAACAGAGGCTTTATACGGTTACGGATTTGGCCCACTTAAGCCATGATCCATCAGACGGTCAGCAACGGCTCTCCCAACATCTTCCACGATCCCAGCTGGCTCCCAAAATGGACATTGACAAAATCAGTGCCCTTCCCATAAGGAAGGTGCCAGATTTTTTTAATTCCCTGCCAACTAGGGCTCTCCAACGATAAAATATACAGAAAGAAGGTGAACAATTTGGAAAGCCACTGACCGCTGTGGAAGGAAGCTATCTTGGTCCGTTTGGCAACTGGCATCAGCTCTGAAAGGCAGGTCATTCAAGAATAACACAGGGGATCACACCTTCAAAATGGGGGAGATCACCTTGTCAACCATAAATAAACCCTAGAATTCTGATTTAGGGACGGGTTCTGGCTTACGCATTCTAGCTTACACACAACGAGTTTCAATTCATACGTTCTCACTAACACAGGAAGCTCTTACATGCAATTTCTAGCATATAGAGACAATCTCTTACAATCAAGCTCTTGCGTACCCAAGCTCTCGCTGATAGAGAGAACTTTTACACCCACAAACCTGACAGAGTACTGGACGGAGGCCCGTCGTCTCTCCTACTCTTCCAGGCGTCCATCCTCCAAACCTTACCAGAGGCCTCCAGTTTCCTGGAGACCTAATCGGCTTTCCGAGAGTCATTCCCGGAGGCTTCCATGCTTTCAAAATATCGTTTCCTTACGTTCCCTGTGAGTAGGAATCGATCGCTCTTGTCCTCGACAAGCCAACACTCCCGACCGATCAATCCTCTTACTTTCTCTCACTTTTCAGCATTACCTTCCCTATCTTAAGAAATTTTACTGACTTGAGCGT
>JAODPA010040562.1:0-12021 GCA_025585075.1 Nepenthes mirabilis | reverse complement strand
ATATAGCTTTGTTGGGTCCCATGTCAAGGCCCATGAAAGGATGGAGAAGCCCACGATGAGTGTTAGAGCCTACAATGGGCGACGAGCCCAACCCAACCGCGCAAAAGGCGTACGCGGTGCCACGCTGGCAGAAGACGACAGAAACTCTGCAGCTCATTAATGCGCTGCCGAAAAACCGACAGATAGGCAGAAAGGCCATCCAATCGGGAAGCGGTTGGCACAGCGCCAACGGTTCAGGCAGCTGGTTGCAGACAGCTAGCCAATCCCCTCTTAGGGGTGAAACCAGGCGTGGCCGGCAGCGCCCAGAAGCCTGCCAGACACGGCAAAACGACAGCCGACATGACCGGCGGTCTACGACAGCGATTAGTGGTGAGGAAGCCCATACAACGGGCATTCTGGCGCCCAAAGTCCAATGGGGAGGAGCCTATAAGAGCTCCCACTCCCCGCAGAGAAAGAGATTTCCGATCCGATTTTCAAACTCTGATCTTCCCTCCTCTAAACTCGATCACAAAAAAGAAAGAGCTGGAACTGAGGACTTGCTCACTTCCTTCTGGCACGAGCTAGCTCACGATCACTAGCCCCGCATCTTCTCAGACCACGGGAAAGTTATCCACGCGCTGCGGTGCATTAATGAAGCCAGGCCTTTCATAACCTACTCATTGCATTCTCCACACTAAAATACATGCATCTCTCATGTTTCATCAGCATTCATCTGCGCACCGCTCATTGCGTGCGCCATTTCCGTTCATTGCGGGAATTCGCTGACTTGAGCGTCGGAGTGGCCGTGGCGGGAGAAATTCCGCCGGACCTCTGACCTCTTGTTTGTTGTTTGTATTGCGCAGGTCCAAATTCATAGAGACGGAGGCCAGACCCTTCGCCTGACGCCACCGCGTGCTTGGGAATCCGAAGGCTCCTTAATCTGTACGGCAACCGCAGACCCGGGATGCAACATTGGCGCCGTCTGTGAGAAACTGACGAGAAGCCAAGTGTCTCTTTCCCACTACCCTCTCGAAGAGAAGAACATGGTGAACACCCAAGCACAAGCCAGTGCTCCAGCGATGGAAGTCATTGCCCAGACCGAAGATCCCCCTGACAGGAACCAAGCGAACGACCGTCCAAAGCTTGACGTCCATCGCCTGGCTGCGGACATGGGCAATATGAAATTGGTCCTCCGCGCCCTGTGCGAGAACACGGGAACCTCTTGGCCAGGGGCTGCTCCTCCAATGTCTCCGGCCTCCACCTCCAAGAGAGCAAAGCGTTGGGCAGAGGCCAGCAAGAAGAGAGCCAACTAGCTTGAGAACGCCGCGGCCCAAGCGGCCCCAAGTGGAAACTATCCTAACGAGGCGGAAAGCCATCCCGCCTGCGGAGATTGGGAGGGCAGCCCTGAGCGGCGTAATCCCTGCAACTCGCGCGGCAACGGGAGACCGACCGTGGCAGATTCCAACAGTGAGCGAGCCACTCAGGCAGGGAGTCGCCATCCCTGATGAGCTCAACCGCACCTCCAGGACCCCACGGAGCTCCGCGATGTCATCAACGCGTAGAGGGGCTCAATGGACCCGTCGAAGGAGGAGAAAGTCAAAGTGTTGTGGGACATCCTGCATAAGGAGAAGCCCACGCCCTCCTCTTCCGACCTCCGAAGATCGCCCTTCGCCATGGACTTGAGAACCCAGCCATTGCCAAACAAGTTCAAGATGCCGGTCCTGGAGGGGTACGACAGGAGCAAGGACCCGATGGACTACCTCAACTGCTTCCGTACCCACTTGTCTTTGCAGGGTGTGAGGGAGGCTCTGATGTGCCAGTGCTTTCCCATCACCCTCAGGGGGGACGCGTTGCTCTGGTTCCATAGCCTCCCCCCAAACTCCATACACTCGTTCGACGAGCTTGCTGACAACTTCCTGAGCCAGTTTGCCTCCAGCCGTAGGGAGGAGAGGCAACCGTGGCACCTGGTCTGCTTCCACCAAAAGCCGGATGAAAGCCGGAAGCGGTTCCTGAACCGTTTCATCACCGAGGCGCGGCGGATCGCCCAACTCTCCGATGAGTTAAAACTCAACCCCTTCGTCGCCACCCTGGCGGTGGGGGATTTCTTCAAACACCTGTCGCACCAATGCCCTCAAACCTTCTGGGAGGCTGAGGCCATCACCCGGGCGTACATCACGGCAGAAGAGGCTAATGAGGCAAAGCTCCCCGAGTGAGCGGACCGGCCCCCGGAAGCCCCCAGGGCCACTGGTGGGCGAAAGAGGGATAGCGATGACCAGCGCTTCCCAGAGCACCGAAAGCAGCAGCGGCCCCCACTGGGGCCCAGAAAGGACTATGGCAGAACCTCCCTAACTCCTCTGAAAGACAGCCGCACAAACATCCTGATACAGATCCAAGATGAGAAGTTCTTCAAATGGCCGAAAACGCCGAAGGGTCCCAGCGGCAGCAACCAGACCAACTACTGCCAGTACCATCGCTGCCTGGGACACTCAACCGAGAACTGCCGGATCCTGCAACAGGAGATAGAGGATCTAATTCGGCGCGGACACCTCAAACGGTTCATGAAGAGTTCTGGGCAGGGACCCGCAACCCCTGATGGTGAAGCTAGAGAGCCTCCGAGGGCCTGCACAGCCGCCGACGTGGTCAACATGATCTCCACCACGACCGTCGTGGATGCTAGGCGCAGGAAGCCGAAGCCAACTTCCAGCAACAAGCGAACGAGGATAGGGGTTAGGGATGATATCATTAGCTTTAGCAGCGACGATATGACTTATGTAACATCTCCCCATACTGATCCCCTTGTTATATCTGCCCTTGTTTCAGGTGGTGGGGATGACTACCAACTGAAACGAGTTTTCATCGATAATGGAAGTTCACAAAACTTGCTGTATCTCAGTGCCTTCTTTAAACTTGGACTAAAACGAAGCCAGATGAAAGCTGCCAGTGGACCATTGTACGGCCTGGACAACGAGCCGGCCCTGTACAAGGGATAGTCCGACTGGAGGTCACTTTGGGAACTCACCCGCGCTCTGTGACGCGAGAGCTGGCATTCCTCGTCATTGACCTACTATCTGTCTACAACGCCATATTAGGTAAACCATTTCTAACCACCTTTGGAGCTGTTACATCCATCCCGCACCTAAATGTGAAGTTTCCCACCCCGTGGGGCGTGGGAGAAGTCCTCGGAGACCAGGAGATGGGACGAACGTGCTACTTGTGCCAGATCAACCCCGCGATACCATATTACCCGGACGAAGACCTTGACTTCCGCGACGAGACCTTGCTGCAACAGGCCCAGTCAGGAGAAGAAACTGAGGTTATCCCTTTAAACCCTTCCGAGACGAAAAGGTGCATCAATGTGGGAAGATCACTCCAGCCCGTAAAACGCAACCAGTTGATCACCTTCCTTTGGGCCAACTTCGACTTATTTGCTTGGGTTCCCGCTGACATGCCCGGGATACCGGCAGAAGTTATAGTCCACAAGTTGGGCCTTGACTCGAGCCGAAAGTCTGTTCGGCAGAAGCGAAGGAACCACTCCGTCGAGAAGTTGGTCGCCATTAGGGAAGAAGTGAAGAGACTCTTGGACGCTGGATTCATCAGAGAAGTTCAATACCCGGAGTGGCTATCCAATGTTGTGCTAGTAAAGAAGAGCAGCGGCAAGTGGCGAATGTGTGTCGACTTCACTGACGTAAATAAGGCTTGCCCTAAGGACAACTTTCCTATTCCCAGGATCGACCAACTCGTGGACTCCACATCCGGACACGAGCTCCTGAGTTTCATGGATGCGTACTTTGGCAACAACCAGATCCGGATGGACCAAGAGGATGAGGAGCGCACCTCCTTCATGACTAATCAGGGGACATACTGCTACAAAATGATACCCTTCAGACTCAAGAATGCAGGCGCAACCTATAAGCGCCTGGTAAACAAGATGTTTGAGGCTCAGATCAGACGAAACGTGGAAGTGTACGTCGACGACATGATTGTGAAGAGCAAAGTCGCCAACGATCACGTCAACGACCTGGACGAGACATTTCAGGTCCTTCGGCAACACGGGATGAAGCTCAATCCCACCAAGTGTGCCTTCGGAGTAACCTCGAGAAAATTTCTAGGCTTCATTGTGTCCGAGCGCGGCATTGAGGCCAACCCAGAGAAGATCAAGGCCATCCTCGACCTGAACCCCCCGCGGACGATAAAAGAAGTGCAGAAACTCACAGGACGAATAACAGCCCTTTCGCGGTTCCTCGCTAAGTCAGCAGAAAAATACTTGCCCTTTTTCAAGGCGCTAAGGGGCACCAAATCGCAGGGATTCAGGTGGAATGAGGAATGCGATGAAGCTTTTAGAAAATTAAAGACCTACCTTGCCGGTGCGCCACTCCTAAGCTCGCCATGCGAGGGAGAAGACCTTTATCTCTACTTGGCTACGTTAACAGTGGCCCTCAGCTCCGTGTTAGTTGGGGAGCACGAGGGCATGCAAAGACCAGTGTACTATGTAAGTCGGGTGCTGACGGACGTGGAGGCCCGCTATTCGCACGCTGAAAAGATGGCGCTCGCACTCGTCTATGCGGCGCGGAAGTTGCAGCCCTACTTCCAGTCGCACCGGATCGTCGTACTAACGGATTAGCCATTGAAGTCAATCTTGCAGAAGCCAGAGACGTCTGGATGGTTGGTCAAGTGGGCTGTCAAGCTAGGAGAGTTCGATCTAGAGTTCGGCCCCGGCCAGCTGTAAAAGGACAGGCTCTGGCCGATTTTATCATAGAAGCGACGACCCCAGCATAGGAAAAAGTCGACAACCTGGGAAGTGTGGGAGGCCGCGATCCTCCTGCATGGACCCTGAATGTGGACGGATCATCCACTCAAGCAGGCAGCGGAGCCAGAGTCGTGCTAAAGACACCGGAAGGCATGGAGATTACATACTCCGTTACTCTGGCCTTCCCGGCCACCAACAATATGGCAGAATACAAGGCCCTCCTCACAGGCCTGCTGCTAGCCAAGGAGTGTTCCGCGTGGTCGTTGGTCGTGCGCAGTGACTCCGAGCTTGTGGTGAACCAGGTGAAGGAGAACTTCGACGCCTCGAACCCACAACTTGTGAGGTACTTGGCGAAAGCGAAGGCCCTGATCCTTGAGTTAGATCGGTTTGTGATCGAGCACATCCCGAGGTCGGATAACGAGCGTGCTGATCGACTGGCCCTGGACGCGGCTACCGGATCCTTGGAAAAGTATGCCCGAGAGCCCGGGGAGGTCTTGACCGCACCTAGCATTGACGCCGAAGATCAAGAAATACTGTGGGTCGAAGGGGGAAGCAATTGGATGACGCTGTACGTGAAGTACCTGGCCAAAGGAACCTTACCCAACGACGCCAACGAGGCCAAGCAAATCAAGAAGATGGCAGGATGGTACACGATCCTCAATGGAAGACTGTACAGACGAGGATATTCTACTCCCCTCCTAAAATGCCTCTCGCCAGAGGAAGCCGACTACGCCCTGGCCGAAGTGCACCTGGGATTATGAGGATCGCACATTGGAGGTAAAAACCTTGCGTTCAAAGTCATGCGACAAGGGTTATTCTGGCCGACCATGAAGCGAGACGCAATGGAGTTCGTCCGGAAGTGTGAGAGTTGCCAGGTCCATGGCAATATGACGCATCAGCCACATACGGAGCTGCGCTGCCTCCAATCCCCGTGGCCGTTTGCACAATGGGGACTCGACATACTTGGGCCCCTACCTTTGGCCTCTGGACAAAGGAAATTCCTGATCGTTGGCATCGACTACTTCACCAAGTGGGTGGAAGCTGTCCCTCTTACCAAGATCACCAAGCAAAATGCAGCGGAGTTCCTCCGCCAGGGAATTATTTACCGCTTTGGGATTCCTGAGGTCGTAGTGACCGACAACGGAACCCAATTGACCGACAAGCACTTCACAAAGTACTGTTGCGACCTCCGCATCAAACTGATCCATACGTCCATGGCGCATCCACAGGCCAACAGACAGGTTGAGGTCACCAACCGTACATTGCTGCATGGATTGAAGACCAGGCTGGAAGACGCAAGGGGGCTCCTGGATCGAAGAGCTTCCGTCTGTGCTCTGGTCGTATCGAACAACCCCGTGAGAGCCGACAAGGGAAACGCCCTTCAACCTCTGCTTTGGGGCTGAGGCTGTGGTCCCCATGGAGGTGGGGATGCCAAGCCTGCGGATCGAGTACTTTGACTCAACCACCAACGAACAGAGGCTCCGGGAAAGTTTATACCTTCTCTCAGAGGTTTGAGATGCAGCACGGCTACGGACCGCGGCCTATCAGCAGCGCGTCGCACGATATTACAATAGGTGGGTGAAGGCACACCCTCTTAAAGTTGGGGATCTGGTCCTCCGAAGCGTAGAGGCTGCGGGAAAGACCGCGAATAGGAACAAGCTCTCCCCTGGGTGGGAGGGATCATTCCTCGTCTCCGCAATCCTCCGGAGGGGAGCGTACAAGCTGCGCACTCAGAACAGCAAACTGGTCCCGCGGACCTAAAATGCCGCCAACTTAAGGAAATATTACCAGTAGCGCTATGTCAACCCAGGTAAGACACGCGCATACATCATGATGAGTGCTTGAACACGTGTGATGCCTTTTGCTAATGAAAGTTGCTTTTTCTACTATTTTGCATCTCCATTTGTGTGAATTGTTGGCATGCATGGCATTTTTAAATCATACGACCTAGGATAGCCCTAAGTCAGGGGGACAAACGTCCGTCCGTAAAATAAGTCCTTGGCCCCGCGCCAGCCAGTGTAAAAGCAACCGTCCCAGGACCTCGTATCCGCGCCACATGACCCGGGGACGGCCCCATACATCTTGGCTCTATGCCAAGCGGCCTAAGCAGCCCCCTGCACTTCGGCTCCGCGTCGGATGGCGCGGAAGCAGCCACCCGCAGGCTTTGACACCTTGTCAAAAGGACCCGAGCGGTCTGCCAAGCAGGCTTCGCTCGAATGACCAAGGCGGTCAAAACATTAGGCCTGGGGGCTTTTGAAGTCCCCAATCTACGGCCAACAAAACCTTAGGGGGCAAGTATCGCAAGCGTGTGGCGGCCTTCTTGTACAGAAGAGAGCACCCACAGTCTACAATAGTCGTGGGCTAGGACCTTAAACTTGGTGATTATAACGCCTTGAGCAATGGCCACTCACCTCCCACAATCATACGCAACCAAGGCCTAGACCCCAGAGTCCGGTTGCCGTGGCCTGACAACCCGGCTAACCCTTGATGTGGTTCCACGGGACTTGCGATGACTTCCGCCCTACCGAATCAAGCTTCCCATTAAACACGTGAGCTGCGACGACATCCTCTGACGAAGGACGAGCACCGCGCAAGAAGGCACCTGGATAGGGCCTTAGCGACAATAGCTCGGCGAGCTTAGCATTCAAGAACAAGTTGTGACCCCACAGATCACATTAAACGAAGATTGCAAGCGGCATGCTACAACAGAAGAGAACAAATACGAAAGAAGAAATAGCCACTTTTCATTTACAAGGAACAAGATACAGGAGTAAGGGATGATGACAAAAGGCAGCCAAACAACCTATACAGACGGAGACTACTCGGGTAGACAGGACAGAGCAGCCTCCTTATGAAAGTTCCTCAGGCGAGACACCTCCCGGACCCCGACGTTCCCCGGATGAAAGACTCCCTCCGGAACGTGGGGAGCTACCAGGGAGGCAATCCTGCGGCACAGGCGGATGTCGTCCCAATACTGAGTCTCCAACGCAAGCCGTGACTCTGACGAAGAATACCGACCAACCATGTCTCTCACTAGGCGTGCGACGTCGTCCTCCATGGTGACGAGCAGGGCTTCCAGTTGCACAACTCTTTGCTGCAAGCGTCCGTTCTCCTCTCGGAGGGAGGCGACCCGGCCCTTGCGCGAGGGATGACCTGCTGCAAGCCCCGGTGGAAGAAGGGGGTCAACTCGTCGAAAGGATCGGCATCTCCGAAAGCCTGCATGAGAGGTGACGTTAGAAGAATTCCCGAGAAATATGACAGTAGGCAAAAGTTAGATCGAAGACGCTGTACCTGAGCGGGAGTAGCACTCGGAGAGCATGCAACATCACCTAGAGGAGCCCCTTCCTGAGGATCCTCTCCCTCTCCCGCTGGAGGCGAGCTGGCTGGAAGGGTGGCAGCCGTAGGAGCGCTCGGAGGCTCCAGCCCCGAGGACGTCCCAACTGCCCCATCGCTAGCTTCGACCGGATTGGCGGCAAGCGTGACTCCCTCCTCCGACGGCAAAGCCACGCCTTCGGGGATCCTGTACTTCGAAATGGGCTCCACAAAGATCACAGTTGACCCCACAGGCCCCCTGGCCACCAATGTCAATGCAGGCGCTGCCGAACATGGCCCTTCTGAAGATCCACAACATCATCCCTTGCTTCTGGAGCGACGTCCGTAAGCGCCTCAGTAGCAGAACGAGCGGGTGGCATCCCAGTTGGTTGAGACTTCACCTCGCAGACTTCGAGAACGGCTAGTCTGGCAGCCGAAGTCAACGGTGGCCGAACAGTCTCCCCCTGGTGGCCTGCGCTCGTAGCCACCTTCCTAGCCGGACTTAGAACCTCAACCGGTGAGCTAGCAGCTTGTCTTTGGGACCTCCACGTGGAAGTTCCTCCGGCCTCCCTCAACCTCCTCAGGGGGGCCTCCACTCCTTCGTCGTCTGAAGACGACTCCAGTAACGAATAACTCTCCTCCTCGTCCCCTCCGGACGATCGATGAGCGACCGCATCTCCAGGTTCTCTTTTACAAGGGCCAACGATTCTCCACCCTGACGGAGGCCCCCACTTGGAGGCCTCGAACGTGATGGACGTCAAGAACTAGCCTTGGATGAAGAAATTTGCCTCCTCAGATTTAATGGCCAAAATCAACTCTGCCGCCTCCACAGCATTCTCAGTTGGTGGCTTTTCTTAAAAGAACCCCAAAATCGGACCCCACATGCGCGAGAGCTCAGAGTCGGAGGGCTCTTGCAGAAAAAAGAAGCGGTCTTTCCAGCCCTTTACTGAATCGGGGTTAGTTCCACGAAAGCAGAAGCCTGCCTTCGGCGACATCGAACCCAATCCTCCGACTCCGTGAACCGAAAGATCAGCCTTGCTGCCTTGGCGTCAAATGAACGAGGTGAGCGAAGATGCACAGGGACACCAGGCAACGCAAAGTGTTTGGATGAAGCCGCACCATGGGGGCATCCAACGCCTCCACCAGCGGGTACAGCGTACACGGCGTCGGATAACGGAGCCCCCCTCTCAGGTCGGATAGAGCAGGATTTACTCCTTTCGGCTAGAGCCGGGACCTCAGTTCTGACTGCAACCTTGCAACCTCAGTCCCATGATGTTGCCGCAACTGCTTGATCTCCCCTTTGAGGGCAAGTATGCGGGTCTGAGCCGCTATGTTGGCGCCAACGAGGCGCGAAGCCCTTCCCTCTGACTCAGCCCATGAGCCCTCCAGATGTGCCACGCGGGCCCTCAGCCGCTCCACCTCGGCTGCTGCCATCCCAGCGCGTGCCTCAACCCTCTCGAAACCCGGAGGCACACTCGAAAACCGAGTAGGACCCGCGACTGCAGCTTCGGAGCGAGCCCCTCCTGGAGTGTCGACTCCCGAAGCCCAAGAAGCGTGAGAGCCAAACTCAGATTCGTCAGAGGAACGCTCCGATTCGTAAGAGGAGTCCTCCATCAACTTCGCAATGAAAAAACGCGCGCGGAAAAGGCAAGCAACTAGTAAGCGCACAGGTGCAAAGGAGTGCAAGGTTTTAGAGCAAAATGGAATGTTTAAATAGACAAACTTTCTCCAGAAAAGATGACAGCCCTGGAAGGGCGGAAGGCGCCAAAGCTCAACCAACGGGGACCTTCCACGTGGAAGACTCGAAAAGCCTCGCGCGTTTCCTAGGCAGGACTCCACGATGCAACGTCTGCTAACCACACAGGCATTGAATGCACCAGTCACACCAAGGGACGCGACTGCCGACAGTGACTCCTCTGCACCCACAGAGTTGAACACAAATCGCTAGAACAAAATGCCTGGCAAAGAACAAAAGCACACACAAAGGAAAGAAGAAAATGAAGGCAAAATGGCTACTTTTTTTTATTAATCAATGCTTCCTTACAAAGTTCAAAATCTGTAGCTATAGTGCTACGAGAAAGACGAAGGAAAACGACGGTGCGAGGCCCTGGAGGTCCCTTGTCATGCCCCCAGATGAGCTTAGCGAACGCGATCTACATGAGATCCCCACGGCCAAGAGCCGTCGGCAGTTCGCCGAGCGGACTGGGTAGGTCACGAGGAGCACTCCCCCCGATGGAAGCCGCCGAAGCGCTATCCACCAGGGTGGGATCAGCACCAAGGCCAGGAAAGCCCTCAGAGGAAGTAGGGGAGGCACCCCCTGACTCCCTCGCTGGGTTTCTGGCCTCGACCTCTCTACGGTCTACGCTCGGGCCCGGCGAGTTGGAGAGCTTGAGCGGCAGCCTCCGTTGGCAGGAGACATACCCGCAGAGGTTTCGCCATGACTCCACCCCTCGTCAGCTGAGCCACAACCCGGAAGAGGGTACACGACGACAGTAGAATGGCCGAGCCACTCTCGTTAGCATGGGAAACAATCTGCAGCACAGAAGTTAGAATGGTCTTCGCCAAGAGCTACGAGCATCTAGCCGATTCATCCAACTCCTTCTCGGAGCCTCGCCGAGGGCGGGACGAGCCAGAATCTTCTCATTGCTTCTCCAATGGTTGCCAAAGGATGAACTCCGCTTGCTCGAAAGCCCCCCTATTTATGGACAAAAGGGGGTCCATACTTTTTCCCAGTGCAGCACGGCAGCCAGCAGACGTCTTTCACTAAACAGGAAAGACCCCTGATCAGGCACAACCCAAGGCGTGTGAATCTTGCCTGGCAGGACGATGAATCACCGCAGCACCATCCGAAAAACGACAAACGGTGACGCGACATGAGTTGGGCCGTGAAGCTGCAGAATGGGCCCAAAGGACACATCAGGCCCGACCACTGTTCGGCCCAGGCATGGGGGGCTAGTGTTGGGTCCCATGTCAAGGCCCATGAAAGGATGGAGAAGCCCACAACGAGTGTTAGAGCCTACAATGGGCGACGAGGCCAGCCCAACCGCGCAAGAGGCGTACATGGTGCCATGCTGGCAGAAGACGATGGAAACTCTGTAGCGCATTAATGTGCTTCCGAAAAACCGACAGAAAGGCGGAAAGGCCAGCCAATCGGGAAGCGGCTGGCACAGCGTCAACGGCTCAGGCAGCCGCTTGCAGACAGCTAGCCAATCCCCTCTTAGGAGTGAAACCAGGCGTGGCCGGCAGCGCCCAGAAGCCTGCCAGATACCGTAAAACGGCAGCCGACATGACCGGTGGTCTACGACAGCGACCAGTAGCGAGGAAGCCCTTGCAACGGGCATTCTGGCTCCCAGAGTCCAATGAGAGGAGCCTATAAGAGCTCCCGCTCCCCGCAGAGAAAGGGATTCCCGATCCGATTTTCGAACTCTGATCTTCCCTCCTCTAAACTCGATCACAAAAAAGAAAGACTGGAACCGAGGACTCGCTCACTTCCTTCTGGCACGAGTTAGCTCACGATCACTAGCCCCGCGTCTTCTCAGATCACAGGAAAGTTAGCCACCTGTTGCGGTACATCAAGGAATTCAGGCCTTCCATAATCTGCTCATTGCATTCTCCACACTAAAATACACGCATCTCTCACGTTTCATCAGCATTCATCTGCGCACCGCTCATCGCGTGCGCCATTTCCGTTCATTGCGGGAATTCGCTGACTTGAGCGTCGGAGTGGCCGTGGCGGGAGAAATCCCGCAGGACCTCTGACCTCTTGTTTGTTGTTTGTGTTGTGCAGGTCCAAGTTCATAGAGACGAAGACCGGATCCTTCGCCTGACGCCACCGCATACTTGGGAATCCGAAAGCTCCCTAACCCGTACGGCAACTGTAGACCCGGGACGAAACAAGCTTTTTCTCAAATAATTTTTAAAATAAAAAAAACACCCATGTAATAAATTCAGATTATTTTGTTCTCCACAGCTAAGCATATATA